>MVAH01000190.1:0-33906 GCA_014825575.1 Phaffia australis
TTTTTTTTTCTTTCTTTTTTCCCGGTATTTGCAGGAGAAACATTCAGGAGTTCAGATGTTCAAGGTGTCTTTTTGGCCATCATTGGAGCCTCTATCGTCGTCCTGGCCTCGAGAGATGACCAATCGGTCCTGACACCGGAGGTTTTGATCGCATTACTAAAGCAGCCGTTCTTCATTGCCTATTCAGGGTTCATGTACGTTCTTCACTATCTTTCTTTGCCATCCAGATTCACATGAGAGTCAGCTTGCTGAATCCGATCGAGTTGGATCCAAAGTGCTCTATGTGTAGGCTGTCTGATAATGTTCTCAGAAATGGGCTGGGACGACCAGTTCCTCCTGATAGATGTTGGCTTGTGCGCTCTCCTTGGAGGATTCACAGGTATGTTTGATTTGATACCAGCTGTTCTTTGCGTAGGCGAATGAGCCTTCTGATCAAACGATTGACCTATTCCCTATCGTCCCAACAAAATAAAAAGTCTTATCGACCAAAGCCGTCTCAAGTCTACTTAGTTCTCTATGGTTGGACGTCTTCTCAAAATGGATATTCTATCCGATCCTAGCTGTTTTGGTCATCACATGTATCGGTCAACTAAGGTCAGTTCCTTGCCCTAAGTTTCGGCGCTCTTGTCCTTCCATCTGTTGTTGCCCTCCTTGACGTCTTGTGTTTGCGTTGGGCTTCAGATACCTAAACAAAGCGCTCCAGAGGTTTGACTCAAAGGTCGTGGTGCCAACCCAGTTCTGTCTGTTTTCGACCTCGGCCATCGTCGGGTCCAGTATTCTTTTCAGAGACTTTGATGATGTCTCTCTCAGCAGGTTCGTCCTTCTTTTATGTTTTCTCTGGTTGACATCATGATAAACTGGATCTGAAAGTACAATCATAATTTCGTCCTTCTCAAGATCAATCATCTTCATGTTGGGTCTTTTGATCGCTTTCCTTGGCGTCTACCTCCTCACTCCCACATCCTGCACCTCATCATCATTTCCATCCCCAACACCGCATCCTCCTCTTTCTCTCCCTGGGTCACCTTCCCCATCACACTATCATTCTCTCTTTCCCACTCATTCAAGACCATCATCACCCTCTCCATCCATCTTTTCCTCTCACGTACGGTCTCAAACACCTACCTTCGGTCATAATCATCCTGTATCATCGACCGCCATCACCTTCACTAGACCTTCCTCCAGAGGTAGGAAGACGTCAACAGCTACACTCCGTGGACTGTCCGCAGGCCACTATCTGCTGGTCTCTTCATCGCCTGGAAGAGTCGTCGGCGGAAACTTGGGGACGAAGGATAGTTCGACTACTCTTGCTAGTGCCAGTGCCAGTGCCAGTGCCAGCGCCAGCGCCAGTACCGCCGGGTTCGGGCCAAATGGATGGGAAGGAAATGGATCAACACATCATCAGCATTATCATCAACAGTTACAGCGTCAACAGCACCAACAGCTGTTACAAGCCGATGAGAGAAGAACAGGGAGAGGGAGAAGCTCATCGAGTCCCGGGGGGAGAGAAGAGTCCACCGCGCGTGGTGGAGAAAGCGAAGGGAACACAAAGTCAGCAAGGGGCAGAGCTTTGACGGCTCAGGATGGGAGATCATGACCAGATACGAGGAAGAGAAGGGGATGAGTTTTTCTTTGTGGTTTGGAAAAAGGAAGGGGGGGGTTTCAAGAGTAGTTCTCTTCGTCTTTAAAGCCTCGAGCTTACAGATTTTTCAAGTGCTTTGTCGATACTGCATCAATGGAAGAAAAGAGTTTCCATCATTATGCTACCTTTATATATGTGCATGTATTATAACTTTTCCACAAAAATAAGTAGTCCTTGTTTTCTTCCATTGTTTTGCCCTTTTTTTTTTCTTCTTCTTTTTTTTTTTTTCAATGAGCGTCATCTTTATTTATTTATTTTCTCCAAAAGAGTTTTCATGATATACTCTTCTCCGCTCCATCCTTCCTGAGCGAGAGTCCATTCCGCCACAGACCTACTCTTTCGTTCAACAATTCTTCGACCATTTTCAGACAAGCCTCAGCTACTGTTCTGTCTCTCTTTGAGATCCAATATGTCCCTTCCGTCTGAAGGCTGTTCGAAGCAAACACTTTGTCCCAAGATTTCGCCAATTTGGGCAGGTTCTTCACCGTCCAGTGTATCTCCCTCAACGCTGATTCGTCAGGAATCATCTTCATCCTGATCCCGAGTGAGAAAAGAACGATGACTGGATCGGAGTGATGTGATGCAAGAGGAGAATCGAGGAAAGATTCGATCAACCGAGGGACTAGCGGAAGGGTCTTAGGTAAACCTAAAACGGTCGTCGCGTTTTCTCTGTATGAGAACTGATGGTGTGAATTATTGATTTTATCTTTCGTGCTGTTGTCGCTGTCGTTGTCGACATTGTTTTCCAACCAATCTAGAGTGATAGAGTAAGGTTCTGGCTTGGCTTGATCGACTAAGAGGAAGACCTCTCTTAGCCGAGCACGGTGGAGATCGAGTCCTGGGCTTGGTATTCCTGCTTTCCACAACGAAGCCAACTCTGGAGGTATGAAAGACCTGATTGAATCCAGTGCTTCCAGCAACCAACGTGAATGTAGCTTGATCTCACCCGGACTGAGACCACTCCACCAGGTCTGTTTGCCCGTCCGAACTGTCCACGAAGAAGGGATTTCCGATGTAAGAAGGGATTCTTGAAGGGAAGCAAATCGGAGAGAAGCATTGGAGGATGTAGAGGTTAGGAGAGATAACGCTTGTAGGGATAGAGCGCAAAGTACAGGGTCAAACGGGAGTTGAATAAATAGTCGATCGAGTAAAGGAATGGTCAATCGGAGGGATGATGACTCTGATGGAGGGTCTTGCGAATGAGAGGACGATGGAAAATCTGCTCCCGAAAGCTCCGCCGTTGTCGGCGTGAGAGTTGAGCGTGAAGAGAGGATGAAGGCTTCTTGATCGATCAGATGTTTCAAGAGTCCTCGAATAGAAGAAAGATATTTTGCTGGAGGAGGTTCTAGGCCGTAATCGTCCGAAAATATAACAACCTCGCCTAACAGGTGATATAATTCGAGACGTTTGCAAGCGACTGCTCGTATCATTAAAATTGAATAGTGGACGACAAAAAGAGGAGAACCAAACATCAGTATTTTTAGGATCTTTTGAGTGCGCACAAATACATCATCAACGAACCAGATAGGTCTTCGTAGAACGTAGGTAGAACAGGGATTTTTCCAGACTGGTAGGTCGTCTGAACGAATTTCATTACTGCTCTCACATCCTTCTCGTTCTTTGCCAACCATAGCTTACGGATCGGCTCAGGCGCTAGTATGGCGGCCGAATCTTCAGATGGTTCTGGATATGAAAAGTGGCCGAGATTGTGTGAGACAACTAGGCTCGCTACTAGCTTACAGATGCATCATCTATTTCTGCGTATGAAAGTAAACTATTTACCATTTTGAGAAGTCTCACTCAGGCCATCATGCGTTGAAAAGTTTTGCAATTCGTTAAGTGCGCGCAACACCAGTTCGCGATTCTCGTTGAATCTAATAGATCATACCGATACAAGCCGTTTGGTTCAATCATCATGTTTGGTGGAGGCATCCAACCCGGTGAAAAAGCGAGTCGAATGAAGAGAACTATGATTAACAGACCTGTTGAGAAGATCGGTTTGTTGGTCCCTCAAGGCCTGAATATAGAGCCCTGCGTGAGCCATTTCGATCGACCCATCTAAAACCCCCGTCAGAGTTGACACAGAACAGCATGGTGAACCTCATGCGACATCAACGAACAACGGCGAAGGAAGATACACGAACCGACCGAAGGCAAGTTCTCCAGTGACGATGATGCGTCTAGGTGTGTTCCTTGCCATTCACTCCTCAATCTTGTTAGCTCCGACTGTCTCTCAGAATCTGTCTGGTCGTCCGTCTCCTTCTGTGACTCCCCTTTCCCTAGAGGTATGTTGTCGAAGGGTCTCCGTTTGGTTTTCGGAGGCAGGTGGTCAGAGCTATTGTTATTCTTTTTACCTATTCTAGATACTGGAAGGGGTCTTAAAAGTTGATATTCTATTGGAGGAGTACCTGACGAGAAGGTCACGACCGATGATCGATGAGGTATAGTTGATTGAGAGACATCTTGAAAAGGACCAGACGAAGATTCGGGGGTATCTGCCAATGACGATAGTGTGGAAAGAGAAGAGCCAGAACGATTGAAAAGTTGAAATTGACCGGCTCCTAAACGCTTGGATTCGGCTGCGTTTGAAGAGTTTATCTGAAGCGGGGGTGGAGGTGACGGTTTAGGCAGAACGGAAAGCGGGGGTTTTAACGGTCTAGAAGAGGCTGATTCCCGACCAGCTGAAGATTGCGTATCCGAAAAATCATACGTTCTATCAGAAGAGGAGACATAAAAACGTTCAGGCCGGCCTCGAAGCTGCACTTTTTGTGACGACGAAGATGAGGGTGATTGAGCCGCCGTTGTCGGAGAAGCAACATGTGATGTGGATGACGACGAATAAGTTGGCTTGAAGATTTGCAACTTCGTCGGGACTCCTTTTCGTTGTCTGACTTGATGAGTAGTTCGATCTAACTGAGAAGGATGTATGCGCAAAGACTCGGGAGCAGCGGTCGTTCTTGCTTTTGGCGAACAACTGCCGATTCTATGGGAGATGGTATCAGAGCTAGAGGCTGATGAAGACCTTCTAGGATGATCCATAATAAGACGTTGGTCGAACAAGACATTCGAAGGGTATCTCATAGGTACAGCTAGTCACAAGGAAGGACCGGACATACCAGAACGGGCTTTAACATAGGATTCTTGTTCTTCTAAAGAAAAGGAGGTTCAAGCAAAGAAGGAAGAAAACACTACTCACACGACGATAGATATCTCGCGCTCTTTCTGCAACCAAAAGACCGAGATCTGATCCAAATTCGACTCAGATCTGAATGCACGCCTGTACATAATCTGGGTGCCATCTGGAAGAAAGAGGCGAGAACAAAAAGACCAAAGAACACACGAGAAACAGAGATAGATGATAGCCAAGATGGTGGTTTGATGATAGAAGAGATCGCTTATGGGCGAAAGTTGGCCCCGGCAAAATGCGCAGTAGCCAATCCGACTCGGTTTATACGGTACTACTCCTTCTTGGCTTGCTCTGATCGTTGAATCAGACAGAGTACATTCATCGTATAAGATACATCATACAAGAACACAACGCACTAGCGCTTGACCTTTTTCATCTGACCTCCTCCTCCAGAGGGTCCACCACTCGCATCCTTTCGTTTTTTACTTCCTTCACTATCGATACTCCTCCAGTAGTTCTCTAACCTCGTCGCTGCCTGGCCCACAGCTGAATCCGGGCCGTTGTACTTCCTCGCGTTGTCGATCACCAGATGCATGTCTGTCTCGAATAGGTCGTAGTTGTACAGTGGGTTTGACTGGATGTTTTGTTTGATCACCGATAACGACCGAGGTTGTGTGATAATGTTGGGGTAATCTGGGATGTTGAGTGCGACCACATCCACCTGATTTACAAAGGTTCA
The DNA here is from genome assembly GCA_014825575.1 of Phaffia australis. Classification (NCBI taxonomy): domain Eukaryota; kingdom Fungi; phylum Basidiomycota; class Tremellomycetes; order Cystofilobasidiales; family Mrakiaceae; genus Phaffia; species Phaffia australis. The sequence goes on from MVAH01000190.1 coordinate 5,509, forward strand.
CAACGATCAGAACGACATGTATCAGCGCTCCTCCCCCACTCGAACTAACCACACAGTCGGTGAATGAAAACTTACTGGGTCTCTGAACCATTCGCTGCCTTGCCAACGGATGAGTTTCCCGATGATTCCACTCAGCTCTTTCTTTTCTTCAGGCAGAATCTCCTTTGATGTCGCCCGAGGCCATTCTACCTTCCGCACATGTTCCTCTACTGAATCCGCCCACTCGGTAGGACCCGTTCCAGGTGGATTGAATTGTCGACAACTAATGAAAAGAATCTCACAAGTCAGAAAATTCTCATCGTCCATGATTTCTTGTCTTCTTTCAAAAAGCAATGTTACTCACTTTGCAAAGATTAGCTCGATGTCAGCTCCGAAATCACCCCAAGTGAGGTACTTGCCCTTCGAGAGTTTGTTGTCCATCGTGGCGAAATCCATCGGACGTTTGATCTCGTCATAGTATCTACAAACCCGGGTCCAAGAGTAGAATCAGCTAGGAGACCATATTCAGATCATCGAGAGTACGTCTACTTACGTTGGGCAACCGTCTCTCTCTGGATCGACCGGTTGGGCAAACTACATCAAACACCAAGCCGCAACTTACAGTCAACAAACTAGAATGCATTGATTCAATTAAGCAGAACATAGAGCTCACAATAAAAGCAGCCGGAACACGCAAGACCGACTGGATCAATGTTCTTGCCCTCTTTATGATTATTCGGTCCTTGTTCTTGTGGAACGTCGGGGTTGGCCTAGCTTTCGGTATTGTCGGCGGGACTATCGCTCCCATCGGCTTATCGGGTGGATATAAACTCGACAAACCGAGAGACCCACTCTGTGGTGGGATAGCCAATGGCGGAGGCGGTAGAGGGGGTAACAGTCCAGGTGAGCTTGTCAGTGGTGGTGGCGGTGGCGGTGGCGGCGGCGGCGGTAGTGAAGCAGGAGGCGGTGGAGGCGGCAGCTGCGAGAAAGAAGGAGCAGACGAAGACGAAGATAGCAAAGGACGAGGCGCAGGATTCAGGTGTGATTTCGACGAGCTCTCTGTAATATGAGTAAGAGGAGGATCAGGGGCAGAAGCCGGTGAATTACTCGCTGACGTCTTGCTCTTGAGCTTGAATTTCTTGATTGGTTCTATATTGGATGTTGAAGCCGGAGGGACGCTCGCCGTCGACGACGCTTCCTTCAACTTGAGTTTCTTTGAAGATTCTGTTGTAGGAGCAGACGCCGAGGTCAAGGTCGATGAGACTGCGTCGGGTGCCTTCAACTTGATCTTTGCAACCTCAGGTTCCTTTAGCTTTGGCTTCACAACAGGCGAAGCCGGGCTCTCCACATTTTTCAGCTTGATCTTTCCAGATGTCAACTTGACAGCCTTAACGGAGGATGAGGCTTGTGATAAAGATGGTGCTCCAATCAGACTGGTTGACGGCGATGGAGGTCGTTGCGTTACATCGGGCAAAATCGACGGACGAGTCGCCGGAGGGGGCGAACTACCCATCAAGAGACCAAGCTCTTCATCCAGCAAGTCATCCACGCCCTTCGTCGCCACAGCCTTGACTTTGAGAGAAGGTGTCGGTTTAGATATAGGTCCAGGTGTCGACGACGGTGTCATGATTTTGACCTTTTGTTTTGGAGCCTTCTTCTCCTTGGCAAGGGGATTGACAAACTGAGGATTGCCTTCGACAGAAACTGGTAAAACGTTTGAACCCGTTGTGACAGCCAGAGGCGGGACAGAGGGGGGTATAGGAATAGGACCGGCAGGGAGATCGGTCGGTGTAGCGAGTGGGGTCGTATTCGTTTTCAGCTTGATGATGGGCCGAGGAAGGGGAGTGATAGCAGTCATAGTGGGTTTTGAGACGGTTACGGAAACTGGTAAGGGAGGCGGAGGCATGGAAGCCACAGGCTGACCATTGATAGTCGATGCTTTCTTTATCGACACTTTCGAAGTGACAGGCGCTGGAGGGAGCGTAGGCGTGGGTGCTGGCGTGAGTTCAGTGGGTAAGATGTGTCCACTGTCTCCATTAGCAGACAAAACGTCTGCATGAATGATTAAAAATGAATAAAGGTAAGCATTCATTGCTGCAACCACACCATGAATATTTATTGAGCCAAGTTGAAGAACCACGGTTAAGACTCACTGTTCAAGATTTCCCATTGCTTCTCAAAGTACGTGTCGAATTTCTCGCTGAGCTTGTACAAATGAGACCCAGGTTGGTTGTAGTGCATGGAGTTTGAAGGAATCAGTCGGACATCCGTAGCAAAAGCAAACCGGTCCGAATATTGCCCATCTTCAAGTTTAGCCTTGATCGTAGAGAGATCCATCGGGTTTTTGACCACGGCAAAGTAGCTAATGACCGGCAAAACCGAGTCTGTTGTAAGCATGTGATGACGACGACGATGATATTGATACAAAGATTGATCATTGGTGAAAAGAAGAACCCACTCTAGAGCAGAGTCTCGCACAGGATCGACGGGAATACGGAAGTAAGCTGATGACTTGTGCGTTTCCTACCGTAGGTTTAACAATATCACGCCTGTTGTCAGATTTCATCAAACCCTCAATATCAGATGAAGAAGAGACAAACCAGTTTTCGCAGCATCGATCGACAGGCCACCAGATCCATCTCGGATAGACCAGACCTGCAAGCTTTGATCACAGGCTTCGGTTTCTCCTTCTTCTTCTTGACTTTGATCATCTCTTGCGAGCCTTGACGGGGGATAACGACCTTAAGTGGAATTGTCGGAATTGCTGAGGCAAACTCAATATTCTCTTGAATAGGCGTAGGCGGAGCTAAGAGTTTTAAAATAAGAACAGAAAATGACTTGTCAATTCGAGAACTAGCAGGTCAAGCTTGACAAACTGTTGAAAATAAAGGAGAAAATCGAAGACTTGCCGTTTCCAGTAAAGAGCTTAATCCTCGGCGTGAGCATCGGAGTTGTTGGCTCCACGGAAGGTGTTGGCTGAAGATGAATTACTAGTTTAGGCATCGTTTCTTCTGCCGGACGAACGAGCATGTCTGCTAATTGAATCATGGACCACCGGACATCAAAATCGACCTCGGGAGACCTAGTTAGATTCAGGTCCAAAACAGAATTCACAGGAGTCTCAGTGCCATTAGGAGTAGCAAAAACACGCGTAAAGCTTGAAGCGAAACTGACGAGATGACTCCCATGATGCCTTCCCTCATAACAGCCGACCGACCGATCTCCTTTTTCAGTGCCTTCAATGAAGATTCAACTTCGTCCACTTGTACTTTCAATTTCAACCCTGCTCCTGTGCTACCATCTCCACTTGGTGTGATACCTCCACCTCCATCCGCCTCAGCCGAGTTCTGTACTATCACGGGCGTATGAGACATTTTTACGCTGCCAACAGAAAGAGCAATAATGAATGCTTCTGATAGAGCAGATGCAACATGCCGACGAACGAGTCGGGACAGGTCTTTGGTAATGACTCGGAAGATATAACTAGCGACTTCTGCTTTGGATGCAGGACCCAGGCATAGAAGAAGGCAATCGAAAGCCGTTAACCGTACGGGGATATAATTGCCCTCTCTGTATTATTGATTGTAAGATCTGTCAGAATGACAAAGGAGAACTTGCATTGGATCATGTAAATCTGCATTAAAAAGGACCCACCGAGTATATACCAAGAACAATCGGACGTCATTTGGAATCAAATTTGCTAATGTCGCCTTGATCTTCCACTGGGAGAAAGCCGGACGGAAATTTGGAAGATGAAAAGGAAAGTCATGCACTGTTAGAACGAAAATCGAACAAAAGTTTCATGACACAAGAAGATAATAGCACGAACCTCGAGCCCAGCCAATGTAATTACATTATGAAATGAAGGCACTAGCCTATCCATCTCCATATACCTATCAACTTGGTCTGCCGCCTGTTCAAGTAGAAGGACACTAGTTCGATGTTCCGGTTTTGACAAATCGGCAGCCGCTGGTGAGGCTCCGCCTAATTCGACAGAGGCAGTGAGGACAAGACAGTAGCCTAGACAGGCAATGATAGTGGCAACATAAGAACTGTCCGAATACTGAGCGCGTACATATGGAAGATCATTAAGGATACTATCAGTAGGAAACAGTATCTGAAAGCTCTGTGCAAAGATACTGACCTTGTTGACAGAGTTGTCATTGTACTTTAGAAGATCTACCAAGAATTGTCGAACGACTGGCCAACTGATTGCTTCTCTGGATGAACCCCTCGTTTGTACGTATCTCGAGAGCGCGATGAGAACCGCCTGATGAGGTATTAGTTGTTTGTTGTTGTTGTTGTTGTTGTTGTGAAGTAATATAATGAAGAATTGAAATCTGAATGAGAACGGCCATACTTGGTGAGAAAGAGATGAGAGAGTTTCGACACAAGACAAACCTTGCGGACGAAATACTCGGCAAAATCTGAGAAGTCATTAGGTTTAGGAATGCATCTGAATGCCGTATGGTCCATTGGTTCCTCCCCGTCCAGTGGTGGGTAACAATACCTGCTTTGAAAGATTTTGAATAACAAGAAAAGACCGAGATGATCTTGATCGTCCTTAGGGGCTTTATGTGAAGGCTGCATATGTTGACATGCGTACACGAGAACTAGGCTAAGTAGCGGATCTCTTTTTTTAAGCCGAACTTAGCAGAAAGAAGGACGTACAACTTGTAGAGCATCGGCGGCTTCCATTCGGACCCGATAGAAGTAGTTTGTTACAAGTACAGTTTTACCCAGTGTACTAGTCACGACGGGCGTCGGATTGTTTCTCAGTGCATGTATAGCCTAGATACAAAAGATGAACAAGATTACTCAGATGATTGTGAGAAAGACCAAAAAACAAACAAACAAAGAGATTTTACTTCAACTTGAGCCACAACATCTCGGTCTCTCTGCAATTGGTTGACCCAGTAGAAACTCGGTTGATCGAAAACAACTTCTGCTATCCATTCGAAGTCTGCGTCCAACCTGATCCACTCATAAGGTGCTCCAACCATCGTGTTTTCTTCCTCCTCCGTCCAATCTGCTACCCTCCATCGTTCTCTCTCCTGCTCATCTTCCCAGATAGCGAGATCGAACCCGAGATCAAGCATACCCATAGCCTCGGCAGCATCGACATCACCAGCAGCTGCAGCCGCTGCAGCTGCTTTTCGAGCGAGATACCGCTTGGTGTTTCGTCGAACTCGTTTGTACTTTGTGTTGAATGGAACATCATATGTCTTGAAGCCTTCTCTGATATCAAGAACATGCTCATATGGCGTGCCGTCCGCTTCGTGGATTCGGACCGTCATTTGTCCCTTTTTTGATCAAGGTAGAAAGAAGAGAAGAAGGAAGAAGCCCGGGATGAATCGTCTATTCATTTCGATAAATATTGAAACATCAGAAGGAAAGACAATGACGAGCCAACTGACCTCGAACGCTCGAGTCGGCTTCCAAAAACTCTCTCGAACAAGATCATCTTTCTCGAAATCTTTTGCCGGCACCTTCTGCCTAACTGTCATCTCGACCAGCATCTTTTTCTTGTTGAACACCGCTGTGACATCAAACCTAGGAGATCCACTACCCCATACCCACTGTTCTGCAAACGCCCTGGTGTCTACTCCACTGATCTTTCTACACATTCTGAAGAATGCTTGAGTGGAAAGTACGTTGTTTGTTAACTCGCCGGTTAGGGCTGAGAGAAAGATCTTTGGAATCACTCTTGACAGACCGAGGGACGTGCCTGTCTTTCCCAATCGACGGTCAAGAATGAATAGCACGAGGGCAGATTTCAAGTTAAGAAATGGGAGAGTGGTCGCGTCCGGTGGGGTGGTCGAACCTGGCATACAGATAGGGAGTTGAGACCCATTATCCATCCGAGCGCAACGATCTCTGTCCATCTTTAATCTAAATCGGTATTCGTTGTTGCCCAGTAGCTTCCGCATAAACTGCCCAGTGACGTATAATCCCAAACCATTGATAAGCCACGTATCCGACCACATTTTAGGGATGATGTTGATCCCAACCCATTGAAGGGCGAGCGCGTGAGCAAGAAGATGTCTAGTCTCGTAAGCCTGGTCGATCACATCCTCCGGGAATAACAAGTCGACATTGGCAATTGCCATACCTGCTCCGGAAGTGCATACCTCGAGTGGCTCATCTACGAACACAAGATTATAGGACGAGTACGGATACGATCCATACTCGGCAGAGTAGAAGCTCATTGCCTTTCTTAGGAACGCAGTCGAGTGCTGAAGTAGATGGGACGTGCCGGGTAATGTGAAGATGTGCATCGGTGGTTGGGATGAAGACGAAGGGTCATCTTGTTGGGCGTCTGTTGCTTCTGGCTCTACATCTTCTTCCTCAGCATGCAGTGCATTGTCTGTGAAGGCTGGATTAGCTGATGGTGATGGAGGGTTCGCGGCGTTGGTCGCAGAAGGGTTGGCAGGAGGATTTGGCGTTGGAGGTAATGAGAGAACATCAAAAGGGCCGATGGCAAAGGTAATATGTTGGACGGTTGTAGGAATTGATTGAACGAAACGGAAGATGGATTTTGTAGATATGGAAGGATGAGATACCTTTGAGCGCCGAGTAGACGAACACTCATATGTCAGCACGAGCAACAGCAGGACACAACCCCGGGTGAACAAGGGCTATGTAATAAGACCAGAACACTCACATGTTCCACCAAATCTCCACTACAAGCAACAACAACCGGTCTTCCCTCCCCCTCGCCCCTCTCTTCATCCCCTGCGAGAATGCCTCTCGCCCGATCCTTGCCTTTCTGCCGTTTCTTTTTGCCGTATGACGGATCATCTACCCATCTCCGAGGAACAATGAAGTCGAGCTCCCACGTGCATCGTTCCCACATGTTATCCACACACGGCAGCCAACAACGGGCAGCATCGGGTGTGGTGGGTGTGGTATATATATGCGGCACGTGCTAAAGACATCGCGACGGATGTAACAGTGAGAGAAAGAATAGAGTATCGGTTGTATTGTGTCTCAGTCAAAAGGATTGAGCGCTCAAAAATGAATATAGAGCTCACCCAATCGTTGTCACCTCCTCGACCGAACCAGGCAAGACCTTCACCTCCGCACGCGACCTCCCACTCGATTCTAACGATCAGCGGAACAAAATCGAGAAGAGATGCGCTCTCCACTTTCGCACCCGCAGGCTGAATGATAAGAATGCCGTTCTTCTCCGATAGACTGTCGAGCTCCCGTCTTAACTCCGCCTTCTTTTCGTCTTCCGTCATCAAACTTGAATCCCTGCGGAATCGTTCTAGTAAACTCGGTTTGAGCCTGACGGCTAGCTCACCCTGCTCACCCTCAGCAAACGCAGCGAAGGCTTTTCGTTTTGCTTCTGGAAAGGTGTGTATATCTGTGGGTTTCGAGAGTGAAAGAGTGGCAAGAGGATCATTGTGGGTGAAATCAGCGACGGCAGCAGCAGCAGCAGTGGCGGGTGATGAGAAATCTAGAGGGTCGTTCGGAGGTCTGATGGATGAGTAAACGGAAACTTGTTTGACGCGACCTTGTCGAAAGTTCAGGAACAATGTTCGGAGATCTTCCGATGTGGGCACGATGGTCAGTTCGGTGATACCAGTGAGGACACCGAGTGCAAGAGAGACGTCGACTGAGACTTTTTGGTGGGATAGATTGAACCCCCTGTGTGGATTAACAATAGGATCCGGTAGCGTTGTCGCCTGGGTCGGATGGGATGAGGCGACCATGACGCGACGATTGCTATTCTGAAGAGAGATTAAGAGGAGGACTGAGAGAGGAAAGTTATACAGTCGGTTGATTCAATTGCAGGGTATGATATGCGAGAGAGAGACAAAGACCCAGGACAGAGGATTTGAAGCAAGGTGAAGCTTGACCGGTCGATTTGCTTGGGCAGGAGTTGGACGTGTCTGAATCTGTAGAAGAGCAAGAAGAGGGGAAGAGAGACCGCGAAAGAAAGAGAGAAAAGAGAGCGAGATATAAAAGAGAAAAAATTCACAAAGAGAGATGAATATAAGAATGGATGAGAAATGAAAATAACAAGGATGGAAAGCAATCCAAGAAAGGAAAGCCAGCCAGCCAAGTGTGAGGTGCTGATATGATGTGAGTGGTGGTGAAGAAGGAAACAGAACAGGTAGAATGAAGGTGATCATCGTAGAGATTGGAAAAAAAGAATACATAAAGCTCGTAGTCTTGTATTACGAATGTTTTGTATTGTGTTCTGATGTCACTTTCTCATTACAAAACTTTTGTAGTCATCCATTACAGACGTTTTGTATTTTGTTTCTTGACCGCATACATCCATCTATGCGCATACACCCATCTGATAGCATACACCCATCCTCTCACCCATCCTCTTCGATTAGAGTACTCACAATCAAACACACACGATGTCTTCTCAACTAGAATCACCTCGGTCGATCCTTCCATCTGTTTCGAGGCTGTTAGACCTGATCTCGGCTTCTCAGTACAAAGACCCAGCTGATCCGTCCCGGTCGGACGCGAGGAACGTAGAAATCGCGAGTCTTGTTGGCTCGATAAAATCTCAGCTCGACCATGCTTTGGAGTATGCAAGAACGTTACCAGGCGGAGATGTAGGAGAGGATCAAGTTGAAGAAATCATCAAGATGCTGGAGACCAGAGCGGAAGAGCAGAGGTGAGTTCTCTTAGAGATTGCTCTATCTTTTGCTCTATCTGTTCTTATTCTTTTTCTCTTCTCGTTCTCTTTGTTCTCCTTTTCGGGACACCAAGACAACTAGCATCCGTTCTAGCACGATTGGAGTTACCAACTGCTTCTTCAATCTCGGCATCCCCTCAACAAAAGATAAACGGAACACATCCAGATGATTCCCAGGCTTCTTGGGCCGAGCTATAGGCTTATTCCTTCCTGGCCTGGCTTTTTCCTCGATCATCCGGTGGTTTCTCCACAAATCTTGCTCAACACATACACATAAACAATTCATCTATTGATAACCAACTCCCAGGAAGAAGAGAAGAACAAACTCTATGATATTGGTCTAAACGACAAAGAAATAATAGATGAAATAAAGTACACAAACGACACGCCAAACCCTTGGACCTCTAAAGAAATTTAAAGGACGACGCCTTGAACAACCTCTCCCATCCGGTTCGCCCATTTTCTCACCTCTCCTCGTTCACCCATCAATGTCAGCCTTGCTTGGACACCTTTGTAAGTGCCCTTAGAAGCCGCAGGAAGGGCCGTCAGGGTGTATCGACCGAAAGCCCAATTCAAGATGTAGATCCCTCGCTCCGCTGTCGTCGTTGTTGCCGTCGGCTCTTGTGGCTCGACGCTGTCCGTCAGATCTGCGGATGACGGTAAGGGCTGAGCGGAAAACGGAGTGATGCTAGCTGATGAAGCTTCCTCAGGACTAGGAGCCAACACGTTCAATAAACCTTTGACCCTGTAGATTGACGGTGGCAATCTGTCCAAAAAAGCTTTGATGTTTGCCCAATCGACCGGATCACTTTTGTCCTCATTTCCCTCCAAATCGTCCGTCTCTGACAATTCGCTCTTGGCACAACACCTCGAGTCAGCAGAATGAACATGGGCTGCCCCTGTCGACAGCTTGGGTTGGGGCCAGGCCGATCGATCGCCCCCTCTGTAAACTCCAAACGTCTCGACCTCGGCATTATGGCTGTTGTTTCCCTCTTGCCAGCCGGCAGCTTTGAACTCGGCCTCCTCGGTCTCTCGCTCGAGGAATAGTTTTGAATCCAGTCCGAAAAGGACGGAAGGTGTGAGTGGGTCGGCCTCCGAATGTCGTAGCTTCGGCGTCTCATCATTCTGTTCTCGGGACAAACGTTGCGCCGAAAGATTAGACATTTCCTTGAGATGGGAAAGAGAGACAAGAGAAGAGTCATCTGATTCAAAGTGATTGGAACTAGACACTGACAAGGGTATAAAGATGATCGAGAACATTGTCGAGTTGTCTGTCGTTGACGAGATCCCATTTGTTAAGGATGATAATGTCTGTGTATTTCGCTTTTGACGTCATGAAAGAGAGAAAGCAAGCAGGCGAAGAAAGAGGCAGTCAGAGTTGTGCGCAAGACCGTAAAGATCACAACCATTTAACGGACAGACCTTGCATCTTGGCAGTAGGCGACGTATCTTCATAGCCCGTGAAGTTGACTGTTTTTCAAGACAAGCTCAATCTTTGATCAATAAATCTGACGTCTTCAAGTGGAACAGAAGATATCGAGAAAGAGGGACAAAACGAAAACTGACTGCAATCAATCACGGTGAGAACAGCATCGAGCGTCAAGCCACCAGCGGTCTCTCTCTCTAATTCTCGGATCTGCCAGGCCAATGTGGCAGGGAACGCAGAGCCTGAGCTCTCCACGATGATCCGGTCCTTTTATATTTCCAGAGCGCCGCATGGATGTGAGACGAAAGAAACGGTCAGCCTCGAATAGACCTCTGGAGAGTTGATTAGCAGACAAGTGAGAAGACGAACAGGGTTGAACTTTTCTTTGATCTCAAGTAGAGCGTTCTTCATCTGGCCGACCATCACACAGCACAGGCATCCATTGAGGATCTAAAGATTTGTCGTTCGATTCAATAAGTCCAGTAAGAAAAAAAGAAACGGGAAGGAGAGCCGAAAGAGTAGAGAGCGAATTCCACGATGAGCATTTCGCTATCCTTCGAACTGTCCGTTCCAAGTCTAGTAAAGGGAGATTTTAAAGGCTTGAAGGAAGCGGGGAAATGATTGGACAAACCTCTTCGACACCGCTGATCGAAGGAGAATCTGCCAAGAGTGAGTCGACTGATCGTGATGTGTCGTGTCGTCACCGAACGGAATATGCCCGAGAAGTGATAATCAAGAAACAAAATCAGTCGAGACACCGTCATATTGAACCGTACAAGGGAAATCAAAGACAAGAACCACAGAAGAAAGAAGAAAAAACGAACCTTCGACATCTCCAAACTCGTTCTTCAACAGACAAACCTTGTAGTCCGGCTTAAGCTGCTTGAGGATCGAAAGTATCATCGTCGTCTTGCCTGCGCCTAGAAATCCGGTGAGGACCGTGACTGGGGTTGATTTCGGTTTCGTCATTATTCGTTCTCTTGAGTTTCGATTCCTTCGGCTTCGCTGTCTCTCGATCGAGCTAGGTCTGAGTTTTGAGAGCTTAGTATAGATGTAGGTGTCTCAGACGCACAGAGGGATGGAGACTATGAATGGAAAAGAAAAGATTGGACGACGATAAAAAAAATAACGGAGGCGGTTGGGGAAGAACGATGAGATCACCATCATTCAATGATTTTATTTTATTTTATCTTTGAACTTCTCGACCCATCCTTCTCATTCTTGCTTTTTGATCTCTTCCTTGTGCATTTCTCACTCTTTGCTTTCTAGTGCCTGTCGTTGTCTCCTTGTTCTTCTTCTCTTTCATCTGCGCCGGTTGTGAATCTACATTCGATGAGAATACCAGAACTGAGACCGCTAGAAAACAGATCGAATCAAGCTTAAAAGGTGGAGAGAAGGAAGAAGAAGAGAAAGAAATGAGAGAAAAAACGATGCATGGGTAGGTACAATTTATAGAACGCTTGGATATAAGAAGGTGTATGAGTGTGTAGGTGTATGGTAGGATGTGTGCAATCTTGTTGAATTGACCAAAGAATGAACGCAAGAAGAAGAAAGAAAGGAAAGGAAAGGCAGAAGGAGAATTCGCATGCCGAGCAGGAAGAAGGCAAAGAAGAGTAGGAGTAGGCACATCAAGCATGGGCGACTGATAGGAGAAAAAGAAGAAAGAGTAGCTACAGTAATAAGAAAAAGTTTAAGAGTGTATCAAACGGGAGTCCCGAGAACAGAGAGTAGCAAAGGGGAATGAGAAAGTAAATTAAAATAAACGCAAGAAAAAAAAAAAAGAGAAAAAACAGGAAAGGATACAGTGTTAAGTTATACTGTCTATCGGAACGCGACAAAGAGAGAAAGAGAGCGCGAGAAGAGAAGAGAAAGCAAAGAATCTAACTTGAAGCAAAGCAGCACAAGATTAGACAAGACGAAAAGAAAAGAAGAAAAAGATATACCATCACGGAGGCAGAGGCGTGATCTGCAGCGACTTTGGAAAGAACCTCACTCCGTTCAACCGTCTCCTGGTCGGGATGACCAACGCATCGACTCCCTCGTCGCTACTGGCCCCTGACACAGAACCTTTTGCGGAGCCGACAGAAACAACAGAATCTCCCCCGGAGGACAGGCCGGAAGAGGACGATCTGGAATGACCCGGTCGAGTGACCGTCTGGTCTGCCAAAGCCTTAGTCGCCATCATCGACGTCGTGATCGTCGGTTCTCCGGGCAAGCTCTGTCGACCGGGCCCACCGAACTCTACAGGAATCTCGATCTGCAAAGGCGACACCGGCGCCAGAGAGAGCAACGTTTCGTTCCCCGAAACCTCTCCGTTCGCACCGAGCGTAGAACTCGAACTCGGGATTGAGACCGGCTCGGCCTTCGACAGAGGGGTAGGTACACTGAAAGGCGCCGGCGTGAAGGGCGATAGTGAGGATACGCTGGTGTAACTCTTCGATCGTCTCTTGCCAGAAATTGTGGAGAGCGATCGTCTGAGAAAACTGTCTTTGCCCTCCCTTTCTCTCTCCTTGTCCTTCTCCTTGGTGAGAAGACTACCGGTCGACTTGTTGGGACTCGGGGGCAAAGTCAGAGTCATACTTGAAGGTGAAGAGGTGATTGATCCATCCTGAGGCAAGCCCTTCTGACCAGTCCCTGTATGGTTCGGACTCAAGGTGGAAGCAGTAGGAGTAGAATCCGAGCTGAACCCGGCATTCTGATACCAACCTTCAAAAATCGAAGAGCTTCTCTTGAGCGTCGACCTCATCTGTCTGAATGAGGAGCCCGAACTCGTATTGGTCCCGGTCGTTTGTGGAGTAGCGGGAGTATTGGGGGGAAACGAAGGTTCGTTCCCGGTCGAGCTTTGACGACCATGGGGTACAGTAGGCACAGGCGGGAACATGGACGTGGACACGGACGTAGGATCATCCCCTTCGAAATCTAGTTTGTTTGCCGAGCCCGACCTGGATATCGACCCTGTCGTCCTCGTCCTTGTTCTCGACCGACCACCGGCAGACACAGGTTCGATCGCCGGCACGGGTGGGACGATAGGGAGAACGCCTTCGGTCGAGCCCTCCTCGACCTCGAAAACGGTCGACCGTCTGAGAAACTTTTGCTTGTTGAGCGCGATGTCTGACTTTGCTCTGTGCAAGATCGAGGCTGCCGTGTTTGACGTTCTGAAAGACGACGAGCCGGTCTGACCGATTGCGGATGGATTCGTCGAGGGGTTGGCCTTGTTGACGATGTTGTTGTTGCCCGCAGCAGTGCAAGTAACAGTAGCGGGTAGGCCTGCCACCGGTCCGAATGGATGGAGTGGATCGAGAAAGGTAGTGTTCCCGAAGGAATGGTTGAGGACGGATGATTGAGTTTCGACGTACGTACTCCTCCTTCGCATTGAGCTACCATCCCTCATCTTTCTTCTCACGCTCGACCCGATCGAGCTTGAACGTTCCTTGTCCTGACCGCCACCGGACGACCCATTGATGCCCATTCCAGGGCCGCCAGAATGACCATCGCCGCCGGCACCGCCATTACCCCCGCCGCTAGCGCCGACACGAGAGCGGATGTTCGTAGGCGGGTTCGTCCCAGGAAACAGGACGTTACCATCCAACTGGGCGAGCTGGCGAGCGGCAGCACAGCTATCTGAAAACACATCGCCCAACGCTTTGTCGACCCCTGCTCGGTAAGAAGCGTTCCTACGGAGCAACGGCTGAGCCTGGACATAGGACAGTTGTTGTAGGTGGTGGTGGTGATGGGAGAGGTAGACCGGCTGGTTTGTCTGGTGGCTGGATAAGGAGAGAGAAGACGAGGTGAGCGCTCTGGAGATGATCGCTTTCGGTGAGGAAGACGACGAGGACAAAGGTGTGGTGGAGATGTGTGAGAATGCCGGAAGGGGCACGGTCGTCATCGTTGGCGAGGTCGAGACAGAGTTTGAGGTTGATTCGTCAAACACGTCGGATTCGATCGAGGCCGCAAGATCAAAACCATCTGCATTGGTGAGCGAGAGCCTTTTCGAGTTGATCCCACCTAGGCCAAGGGTGCTGGAGAAAGCGCGGTCGAGTGGGGAGAGGCCGATTGGGCCACCGGCCCCTTGAGAAGCCCTTCGGAGGGGAAGTCTGGAAGGAAACATGACCTCGGGGATGGAGCATGGTAACTGTGTAGCGTTTGGTGATCCGAGTGCTTGTGCGAACCGAATCTTGTCAAGCCAGAGCGTGCGTTCTTTGGAATGTCCGGCAGCCAACTCAAAGTAAAATCCTTCGCCAATCAACCGGAACGAGTAAGGCAAGAAGACTGAATGTCCGAGAATGTGATTCTAGAATGAGCGAAACGAACAGGGAAAGAAAAGTGAGGAGTTGAAGGCAGAAAAAAGGGAAACACTGACAGGTACCAGGGATATCCTCCTCGACGACCCTCAGTCCTCTCAGAGACATGTAGTGAAACGCCTGATAGTCTCTTCCTTTTCTGACTTTAGCGAGGATGAGGTAACCGGCGTAGAGGAACGCGGCCAGATATCTGACCTTGAGGGGCGGGGGGGTCTGACGGTTCGAGACCATTATGGGCAGTGGCTGGTAAATTACTTCGAGGGAACCAACGAAAAGACAGTCGTCAAGAGCCTCGATAATTGTCCTTGTCAGATGCTGATAGGTCGAGCGGGTCGTGAGAGGGAAGAAGAAGAAGAAGAAAATGATCAAGATTGGCATGGGGATTAAAGATGAAACCACACGAATGAGAAGGGAAAACAAGAAAGAAGCAGTTGGAGAAGTAGAAAAGAAAGGAAAAGGACAAACGACATGAGGTTCTATCCTGTTTTTGATCATTCTCGTCCGTTCCATCGCGACTTTTCTCCTCGTCGCTTCGTCGACTCCGCCTGCGGCTATTTTCATCACATCGACCGCTCTATCGAGAGTATCTCCTCCAAAATAGATCCCGTCGGCAGAGACCCCCGTTTCTGTCTGCGCGCCGGCGACGTCACCTTGTTCTCCTTCAAGCCCGCCGAGTTTGATTCTGAGACCGGCGAGGAGAAGGGAGTATCGACAGATCCGTTGGATGGGCTTGATGAGGAGGTCTCTAAGCATCAGCTTCGAGTACGGCCTATCCAGGCTGGCCGATGGAGGGATCAGTCCAGGCGAGACGGGGGCGCTCGATGTGGTGAGCGCACCGGCGGTGACATTCGAAGAAGAATACGAAGGGTTCAACGGCGGTCGATCCGTTTTCGACCCGGCCTGGCCTTCTGGAAGAGGTGGATAGGACGTCACGAGGATAGAACCGAGGTCAGGTCGGGGTCGTCTGTGGGCAATATCCGTACAGCGTCTTTCGTATTCTGCCCATTCCGGTCGGTTCTCAAACAGGCGGATGATGGCTAGGGCGGTCTCGTGGCCTGTGCAATAATCTTCGTAGGTCGTAAAGTGATCGGCCTGTGTTTATACACAGGCAAGAAGTTGAAGAAGGGAAGAACGTTTGTTTTTGTCAACAGATTCATTCAACTGAACACACACACACACACACACACACACACACACACACACACACACACACACACACACACACACAAAAAAAGAACAAGCTCCGCACCTCTTGGATGAAAGCCATAGCGACCCTTCTTGTCGTTCTATCAAGATCCATCCCTGGTGCGTCGACATCACCCACCAGACCATCCTTCCCGATCCACAAACCTTCCTCACTCAGGATGGTAACCAGTGTTTTAGAGAATCGCTTGTGGATCATCAGTAGATCCAGCGTATTCCGGGCGACGGAAGCGCATCTGGTTGGGTTGAAGAACGAAAGTTGAAACAAATGATGGAGGTAGACCTGTGTAGGAACGGGCAGCGCGGAAGAAGTCAGTACATCACGATGGAGATTCCGGGATGGAAGAAGGGAAACTTAGACTGACATGAACGAGTGTGATAAGATCCTCAGTATAGCTGACCTCGCCCTCTACTAGGTCCCATAGTTTATGGACGAGCAAGGATTTCTTCCTTCTTTCTTCGGCCTCGCTCGCTTCTCTCTTCTTTCGGTCAGCCTCACTCTCTTCGGTCTTTGCCGTGCTCTTGTTCTTTCCGGACTCGTCCTCGAGATCAGAACTGAGATCGTTGGTGGTGTTATCGATCTGATGGCCTTGTTCGTCGGTATGTTTGGTTTGTTGGTCGCCTGCTCTGATGGTCTGTCTGCTGGCGGAAGAGGCAGACGAGGCGGTCGTCGCCGTCGATGGATCTATGGTCGACTGGACTCCAGAGGCCGGATCCCAGGCTAAAGAGGATTCGTGCACGCTGGACAACGTCGTACTACCGGTGTCGTCTGTCTGTGATGTATGTGTCGAGCAGGACGAGCAGGAAGAAGACGAAGCCGAGGCGGAAGCGGAAGCAGAGGTAGAGGGAAGATCGGCTGAGGGCCTAGATTCCGTCCGGAGAGTTTGTATCGATCGGTTTCGACCGAGAGGGAGATCGTGTGGGCGAGCGGGAACTATTGGAAGGTCGTCTGGTGATCGGCTCTGACCGGAACGTAGAGGAAGAGACGATGTCCGACGATGTTGTTGAGTTGGAGATCGGAGGGAGGTTGGACTGGATTCGTCGATTGGAGTATCTGAAGGGTGATGAGAGAAGAAGGATGACGAGTTGGAAGAGTTATGAGAAGAGGAGAGAAGGAAGTAACAACAGCAAGAGCAGAAGCGAAAGAGCGAGCGAAATAACGATTGGAGGTGAAAGAGAAAAGCAGATCAGACTCTGAAGGTAGCTGCTGGCGAGGAAAATGGGAGAAAGCCTCTTACCAGATATGGCCTGATGATATTCCGATACGGTAGCTGACGGACTGATTGATTCAAAGTACCAGGAGGATGTGGACGAGGTGGAGGAGATGAGAGAAGCCTGGCCGGCCGAATGATCTCTTCTGTGTGCTGTAGAGGGTACCGATCTGAATCGGTCTGTCGGGGCGTGTCGACTAGGGGGAAGGACGTTAGAGGGATGGATGGTGAGCCTATGGCCTACTACCTGTGGTCCGAGAGCGAGAGGGAATGTTTTCGGGGATGAGTCCGTCGAGTTTGTTGATGGGTCGGACGAGCGAAGGAGGTCACGTCCGCGAGGGGAACTAGACGGAGGGGAAGATTCAACCGATGATGAGCTCGGTGCCTTGACACAGGTGTTGGCAACGGTGGGAAATTTATTTTTCGGAGGGGCAATCGGATCGGAGGGAATAGTAGTGGCGATGGCCAACTTCGGTCGGTTCGGTCGAGGAGAAGAGGTTGAGGGTGTGTGTGTTGTGTGAGAAGAGAAAGACGAAGGCTGGGGCTCAGGCTGGGACGGGGATAGGGACTGGAGCTGTGGGTGAGAATAATGGCTAGAGGGTGAAGATGACACTGGTGGTGATGCTGATGTTGAAACGTCTGGGGTTCGACATGGTGAAGACACCGGACTCGATCGAGAGGACGACGGGTTGGACGATGTCTGTGGAAATGGGTACGCCATCAAGGATACGGAGAGTGAGTTCCGGCTGTGCCGACTGACGGAGAACGACGGGAGCTCTCTAGGGGTAACAGCAGGGGCGGAAACCGTAGGTGTAGACGCCAAGGGAACGGCCCGTTCTCCCGACGGACGTGCCGAAGGCATGGCGGTGTGTGAGCTTGAGGGTGAGGACTCTGTGGACGATGTCGATCGGAGAGTAGGAGAGAGCGAAGGGGATGAAAAGTACATTGATGGGGATAATGAAGAGAGTGAGGGCGATGTCGACGGCGAACCGACCAACTCGAGAGGAGAACCAAGCTGTGACGATTGGCCCATGGCTGCTGTTGATGGACAGATGGAAGAGTGCAGTGATAGAGCAACGGGTAAAGACAAGAAGGACGGGCAACAAGAGAACAGGTATCAGATTTGTGTTTAACTGAGCTGTGGATGAGTTTTCGACCTGACCGAGATTCACAAATACACCAAACGGAGGGAGTAAGCAAGAGTTAGACGGTCAGGGATAAAGTAGAAGAAGGAGAAAGACTTGCAAAGTAGACGAACGGGAGAAGGTTTGAGTGAAGGAGAGAACGGGAAAAGAGAAGGAGAAAGGAGAAGCAAAAGAAGGAGAGAGCTCAATGAGAAGGACCTCAAGCGAAAGAACCTCGATGGGTAGAACCTCAATGAGAAGGAAACATTGACGAGAAGGAGTACGTTGACGAAAAGCGGCAAATGCAATACGCACGAACGAGCACTCTTTTGCACACACACACACACACGCACTCAGGATGGATGGATGGATGGATATACACACACAAACAGACAGATACTCACTCACTAACGCGCGCACACACACACACACACACACACACACGCACACGCACACACACACACACACACACACACACACACAAAGCTAGTTGTTGAAGATGCACAAACGAACGAACGAACGAACGAACGAACGAACGAATGAACGGTAAGAGACTCGCACGCACACACGTACTCACTTTCACTCACTCACAGAACACACCGTAAAGGAGAAGGGGGACCGGATGGACGGGCGTGATCGGATGGTTATCATGGTTACCATGATTATCATGGTTACGTTACCAATCAAATGAAATGTATAGTCTTCTGTGATTTCATTAGAAAGCTTCACTAGGGAGAGGTCTATAAAGAAAAGTCTTGTTACGTCGGAGATCTTCATTGGTTACGAATAGCCCGGTAGTGTTACCATTCGTCACAGACTGTTACAACATACTCTCGACCCGTCTAGTCCTGTCTGTCCAATCGCACTGTTGTCTTGGTGGACTGGGGTGTAGTCGATCACGTTGTAACAGGACTGTGGACATGGTCGTAAGGCAGGTTACGCCGTAGCTGGCCGTAGCTGGCCGTAGCTGGCCGTAGCTGGCCGTAGCTGGTCGTAGCTCGACGTCACATTTCGTAACACGCCGTAACAGAGTGCGACACGCTGGTGAGCGTATGCGCTCTTTCAGGTTGCATTTCTCACACCCTCTCGGTCTTTCTCAAGGTGGGTTTGTTTCTTTGTTGTTTGTTTGTTTTTCTTTATCTATGCTTGTGCCTAATTATTTGCCTGATCCTGTGCCTGATCTCTCATTGTATTGTTCCTGTGCCTGTTCCTGTGCCCTCCTTGGGCGGATGGGTGTGCGCATGTGTGTATATACCAACCGAATAGTCACCTTCTCTGTTCTTCTCACGCTCTCCGGCACATACACTCCATCTACTTTTCTCTGTTAGACGATCTTCTTCCTCTTTTTCTTCTTCGTCTTTTGCCTCTTGCACTTTATCTGTTCTCTCGATCTGTCTGCCCTTTCTTCTCTACATGTACTGTCTCTCTGTGTAGCTGCTGTCACCTGTACGTCTTCTCCATGCTCTGTACAGTTTCTATACAGTGTCCGTACTTCAATTCATCAACTGCCATATACACATGTGTCGCCTCCTACATCCACAGTTTTCACATATCCGCCAGTCAGTAGAGGATCTACCGCTCCTAATGTCTCTCGTTCACTCTGATCGCTTCTGCGCATCCATCCTTGCGCTCATACAGTATACTCCGTGCACGATCTTTCCTATGCCACGTGGCTTTGGGACACAACTGACGCCTCGCGACGAGATTTGATGACGTCACCCGCCGCTCGTTCGTTCGTCTCACGCGTTCTCTTTGGTGATATACAACGCTTCCACACTCTCTCGTTCGCACTCATACTCTCACTCATACTCTCACTCATACTCTCACTCATACTCTCACTCATATCTATATCCACACGTGTGTGCTTGCTTGACACCAACATACGCATATACACGCGCCATGCCGAAACAAAAGGCAAAGCTAAAGGCGAAGCAATCAAATAACCAACCTACGGTCGCTTCGTTCTTCGGTCAACCCTCGAACCCTACCCAACCCTCCAAGTCCGTGATAGACCTAGTCTCTTCCGATGAAGAAGATTCGAAAGAAACAAAAGATAACTCTTCAGCTCCGAGCTTGTCAGCGAAGAGAAAACTTAAAGACTCTTCTCCACCCGTTCCGATCATTCCAATCACCCAGGCCACCCTTGGCTCAAGCGCCTATCCAAATCTCGACGTCGATCCACTCCTGTTCGACCCAGCGACAGCGGTCGACACAACCTCCTGGCCAGGTGGAAGGCTCACTTATAGGTTCATCGTCCAGACTGCTTTCGTTCCCATCGCGTCCACCACCAAGCGACTCGCGATCGTCCGGATGCTTACAAACCTACTTCGAGTGATCACACACCACGACCCCCGTTCACTCCTTCACACGGTATACCTCATGTCGAACCATATCGGACCGTCTTACGAATCGAACGAACTCGGCGTCGGCACCCAGATCCTCACCGCCGCCCTAAAGTCAGTTACCGGACTTAGTCAGCCTGCGCTGAGGAGGATGAGCGACAAGCTCGGTGATGCAGGCGATGTCGCGTTCGAAGCAAAAGTAAACGTCCGAACATTGATCGAGCCAAAGCCGCTGGTCGTACACAAGGTTTACGCCGATATTCTTACCCTTGCTTCTCTCAAAGGGACCGGGGTTGTCAAAACCAAGGCAGATGCAAGTGTTCTTCCTTTCTGTCCAATGTTCGGTTCTTTCTCGGCTAACGATCTTTCCGACCCAATGTTGATTCTTTCTTCCTTCTTTGTTCACGATCTGTCGGAATACAGATCGTACAGAGATTACTTGTCGCCGCAAAAGGGGAAGAAGCCAGGTTTCTCGTCAGAACTCTTGTTCAAAATCTAAGGGTGAGTTGTACTTTCCTTCTCTTGCTTCCGTACTTTCCTTCCTCCGTCCTCACCTTGTTCTCCCCATCTCTCTTTTCCCTCTCTTCCGTTTCGCCTCCTTCCCTTTCCAGATCGGAGCGGTCAGGGTGACATTGACGACATCGCTGGCAAGAGCGTTCACTCTCACTAGACCTCCCTTCCCCGATTCCGATGGGACAGACCTACCAGAAACAGACTACTTTCTACCTTCCCATCGACTGACAAAGTTAAGGCCAATCCCCTCGGCTGTGACATCCAAATCGAAAGGGCCCTCAAGAAAACGATCCCGTTTGAATGAAACAGAGGACGAGCAGGCATCATCGGACGGGGCTGATGATGGGGAAACTGTCAGAGAAACTTGGAGAACAAAGTGTGAGCAGGCAGAGAGGTATGTGTTTAGGTCTTCTCCTTCTCTTCTCAGCTTTCTTGTTTCTCCTGTTGCTTGCATGCTTTCAACTCCCGCTTACAGATTCTTTCGCCTTTTTTTTTCCCCCTTGCATCACAGACTCGTTCGGAGGGTGTACGTTCGACATCCTAACTACTCGCACATCATTCCTTCCCTCTTATCATCCCCTACTGGACTGGAGAACCTATCGACCTCGGTCCCACTCACAGTAGGTATCCCGCTCTCGCCCATGTTAGGTTCCATTACGAGATCTCTAGGCGAGGCTTGCACTAGGCTTGCCGGTCTAGATTTCACTAGCGAGGCTAAACTCGACGGCCAGAGAGTACAGATCCACGCCAGAGTCTGTAAGTTGGACGAACAGGCCGCGGTTAGAGCCGAAGTTGGCCCAGGTGGCTGGTGGGGCGATTTACAACCTCCCGACGATCAAGCCCTGACCCAAACACCTTCCACCGATAGGCTATTTGTCAGGCTGTTCTCGAGACACCTGGAAGACATGACAGAGAAATACCCAGACATCATCACTCTCGTCCAAATCCTTCTCACCAGACAGATCGGGCCTCGTTCGGAGCTGCCCGAACCCCCAGGTCAACATCGGTCAGACAAGATTGAGCGAGCTAGCTTCTATCCAGAGAGTGTAAGATCGCTCGTATTGGATGCAGAGATCGTCGCTGTGGATAAAGAGACCGGTTCGTCACAAAAGTTCATCTCGATTTTTCTATTTTCCCTGTTCTTTCTGTTGCAATCCTCCCCTGTGTTCGTTGATAAGCCTCAACCAAACGCTGATCATGCAACAAATAATCACGCTCTCAATAAAAAAAAAAAAAAAAAAAAAAAAAAAAAAACATGGGATCTCTGTCATACCATACACGCGCGCACATATCAAGGCGCGTTCAGAACGTTCCAAGAACTAACAAATAGACCAAAGAAGGACGTCAAGATGAATGACATCAAAGTCCTCGTTGGTGTGTTTGCTTTCGATCTGATGTATCTCAACAACGAGGTAAGTTCCGATCACATGTTTCCTTCTTCTTCTTCTTCTTTCAATCTCGTTCTTTTGTCTTTCTGATAAATCATACTGCGCGCTTCTTGCGATCTCTTTCTCTCATCCAGATCCTGTTGAATCAACCCCTTCGAACGAGACGCCATCTTCTCCGCACGCTTCTCCCCACATACACCCCTCCTTTGTCATCAACAACGCTGACGGCCTCGTTCGGCCATGTGGAATCCATCGATTCCGCAGATCCGGCAGAAATTCAGGCGTTCTTCAGCGAGGCTGTGGCGAAAAAGGCGGAAGGCATCATGATCAAATTACTGGACGGTGTGGGCGCTCAAGGCGACGATGGGTTCGTCGAATTGGATTCCAGATCAGGAGGGAAGCTCGCCGAGGACGACATCGAACACGAACGAGAAGAGGAAGATATCGAATCAGAACAAGAGCAAGAGCAAGAAGAAGAACTCAAGAAACAGGTCGAAAAGGCAGAGGAGGAACAAGATGCTGTTCCCAGCTTGCTAGCAATCGTCAAGAAGGGCGGAAAGAAGAAAGATCTCCCGGCCACCTACCAACCTGGTTTGTCTCTGCGCTACTTGTTCAAAAAAATAATAAGAAAGGAAGAAAAACTTTCTTACCTAATGCCTCCTTGCGGTTCTCTTTCTGTGTGGGGACCTGGAGATCAGATGTCAGATCGTTGGGCTGGTTGAAAGTAAAAAAAGACTATATAGAAGGTGGGATCGGGGATTCACTAGATTTAGTGCCTATAGGCGCCTGGCATGGGATTGGCAGAAAAGTTAAATGGTGGAGTCCAGTTCTCTTAGCATGTGTTCGTCTTTCCCTGTCTTTCCTTCTCTCTGCCTGTGTTTTCGCTGTATCGATCGGTCAGGCTTACATCCTTCATGACTGTATCTTATGTAACCTGTTTTCTCTCTTGGTTTGTGTTACTTAACTTTGAAAATCTTAGTATAACCCAGATTCAGGAATGTTGGAGGCTGTTTGTAAATGCATGAGGTACGTCTCTTCTCTTTTCGTTGTCACCGTAAGCATTAAAAGCGCGCGATCCCTGATATATTTTGCATCAACCTAATGAACTGAACAAACACGGCATCACCACTAGTGGATTCTCCGACACATTCTACAAAGCGATGAAAGCTAGGTACCCAGAGGAAGGTTCGACCGATTGTTGGAAAGCCGATAAATCAGGAAGGGATATACCCGGAAACGTCGACACGAACGGTGAGCCTCTCTGCAATTGACATTATTCTTCCACTAGCGATTTTTTGAAGGAAAAGAGAAGCATTTGTGGATGCTGACTCTCTTCCCGTTGATTCTCTTCCCCGGGGGGGGGAAATACAAAAGGTTTAATTCCGGATTATTGGTTTGCACCTAAAGAGCAAGTCTCTTTCCTTCCTCGATGCATCGTCATGATTTCCTGTTTAATGGAAACTCCGGTCTCGAAAAACAGCTATTGACTTTATCACTTACTCTTGGTCCGGTTCTATGAGATGATCAGGGTATGGGAGATTAAAGGTGCAGAGTACGTTTTCTCTTTCTCGTTCCTCACCTTTCTACCCCAAGACGGACCAAACGCCCGAAAGACGGCGGGTTAGATCGTTGTTTGACCTTATCCGCTGTTTTTCCTCTCTTTTTGGTCGAATTTACAAAACTGTTCTTCCGAACAGCATAACACTGTCTCCGAATTATCCAGCCGCTCAGACATATCTTGGAGGTGAACGTGGTCTGTCCATCCGATTCCCTCGGTTTGTCCTACTCCTTTTATTTTCTCTCTCCCTTCAGAATCTTAAACTTGGGTATCTGAATCTTCCTCTGTGACCTCTGCATGGGCGCTGTCGCTGGCGCAACCGGATGTTTAGGTTCATCAAAATCAGAGAGGACAAGGCTGTAGAAAACGCTACGTCCAGTCAACAGTCTGTCTTTTTCTTTCTTTTTCTTTTTCTTTTTCTTTTTTTCTTTTTTCTTTTTTCTTTCCTTCGACTCTGCTGTCCTGCTGACTGATCCAGAGAATCTCCCGGACAGGTTTGCGGATATGTACAGAGATCAATTATGAACTTTCCCTTCGGTACTTCCGGGTACCTCAACAGGAACCAAAAGAAGAAGGAAGAAAGAAGGAATTCTCCTTGATCCAAACCGGGCCGATTCAAGTCGCGGTCAGGGACTGTAAAATATATGTTATAGTGAACGACGTGGCTTGTACCCTTATGTCCAAATTCATGACGCCCACAACGAACGAACGAACGAACGAACGAACGAACGAACGATCAACAGAATGAATGGAAAAAGAAAACTACAACAGTAACGATGATGATGATGATGACGACGACGACAACAACAACAACAACAACAACAACAACAACAACAACAACAACAACACGCGCACAAACGGAGAGAAGATACCACAAAAGACAGGCACAGAGCCATTCCAGCCCGTGTCTGTTCGAGATTATGACGGTCTGCAACCCTGACGAGCGCGATTGATCGTTCCCTTCTCCGTCCTGTCGACAAAGGAAAAGCCGGGCTCCTTCTAGATTGACTTTGGGATCATGAATCAGAAATCAGGAACGGAGACAAAGAAGATCCGTCGACTTTTTCTGCTTCTGCTACTTCTTCAACCTTGTCTTCATCGCTCTTAGGGTGTGTGTAATGTACGTGCGAACGTTCTCTGTTCTTGGTTCAAGAAATTCATCTTCAGTCAATGCTCTGGTATCTGAACCTCTGTTCTACACCCCGGATGCCTATTTTGCTAACATTTTCGAGAACCCTCTCCCATGGGAAACATGAACCAGAGGATGAGATTCAAGAGAGGGTGAAAAAAAAAGGATGAAGCGAAAAGAGAAAAGGGAAACCTTTTCTTTTATTATCAAACTTTCCTCCCTTGTTGACAGCCGACAAGAGCACAGAGAAGAGAGGAAAAGAGGGTTGAACAAGAGATAAAAGAAAGCCAATCGGATCGAGAGCCATAACCACGCAGACAGACAGACAGACAGACAGACACAGGACAAGGGAATAAAATAGAATAAAATAAAATTGTAACAAAAAACTAAAAGTGTATAGAGCAGACAAATCAGAAAAGGAAGAAAAGGGGAAGGAAAAACATCCAGATGAGACAAAACGGAATGAGAACGAGGAGGAGATGGGAAGGATGGGGAGGAGTAGGTAGAATAGATGATATAGGGGATGGCTCTCTCACGTATACACAACACACAGATAAGAGGGACAGGAGAGATACAGTGAATCTGGGATGCTAAATTAACAAAATGAATCTTTTCATGCGCCCTGTCCGTCGGTGTGTTGGCTAAACTCTTCCAGACCCTCTCCAGAAGCTTCATCTCCACTGTAGAACCGAAAGAGGCTGATCAACACCAAAGCGCGCTCACAGACAGAGGCTCGGGAACGAAGACCAAAAAAAAAAAAAAAAAAACTTACAGCTTGTGGAAATCCAAAATCTCACTACAAAACCATGGCAAAGAGAAACGCGTTTGTCAGCTTCCGTGTTTTGCTAGGATGCAATATAGGCCAGTCACTGACCTGTACATCATAACCTTCCAAGTGTCCACGGGGAGATCAGCATCGTTGAAACTCCAGTCGAAAGGCTCAGAAGCCTCCGGCTCGTCAGTCGGGTCATGGTAGGGCTCGAGGAAGCCATGAGAGAGAGCCTCTGTGGCATTGATTCTCGTGCGGGGATCGAACACGAGCATCTTTTCGAGGAGATCGACAGCAAGCGGCGAAGCTTTGGGGAACTTTTTGGAGAGCGGAATTCGTTCACGCTTCGGTAAGGACTGAACGAATCGAAGGGTGTTCTCACTGCAGATCGTCTTGATGACCTCGTCGGGCGGGGTACCGATAAGCTCGGTGATGATCGAGAACTGGTTGACATGGTCCTTTCCAGGGAAGATCGGCTTTCCGAGTAACATCTCGGCCAAGATGCAACCGACCGACCAGATGTCCACAGCGTGATCATACTGCTGCCAAGTCAACATGATCTCTGGTGCTCGGTAGTATCTAGTCGAGACGTAACCGGTCATCTGAGCATCTTGAATTCGAGCCAATCCGAAATCGCAAATCTAAGGTGAGGCGAAAACAGAAGTAGGTCTGTAAGACTAGTTGGCTCAAGATGTATGAGGATTGACAAGGAAGAGACCCACCTTCAAGTCACAGTTCTCGTTGACCAACACATTCGATGGCTTCAAATCTCGGTGGATGACTCCGGCCGAGTGAACGTACTTCAACCCTCGCTATTGGTTTTGTTTGAAGAAAGCGTGTTTAGTCTAAAGAAGGATTATGACAGACTGCCGTAAATGAAAGACTAACAAGCATTTGGTAAAGGAAGTATTGTATGAACTGATCGTCTAGGGGTCGAGATGTGAGGAGTCGGTGAAGATCGGTTCCTAGGAGCTCGGTCACGAAGTAACTGGTTTACGTAGAAGGAAGAGAGAAAAAAAAGTTTCAAAGATAAGCGACCATGGGAATAGAAGTTTTTTCTCCGATCAGACAAGACAGCTGCTGAAGCATAGAGCGACTCTGTTTTATTGGTCGACAGGCTGCACAAGCTCTCTCTTCCCTCATTTTTGTAGTGGCGATCGAGCAAACACACAAGACTTACATGTCCTCTAGAGGAGAGATGAAGATATCGCTTAGGGAGATGATCTGAGAGATGAAGCGGTCACCAGGAACGAGCGAACGATTAATATACACGAAACGGATGATGGAGAGAAGGAATTAGGGGCTAACGTTCTCGTGGCGAATGTGTTTGAGAAGTTTGAGCTCTCGGTACGTCCTTTTGCTGAGGACAGGCGTCGAGAAAGGCTTCATGATCTTCTTTATCGCCACCGAGGTGTTGGTGAGCTGGTCCTTGGCGGAACTGAGAGAGGGAGAAAGAAGAGGAGAGAGTATGAGTGAGATGGAAAGAAAGAAAGAAAGAAAAAGATAGGCCAACATCTGGGATGGCAAAGGATAAGCTCACCAGACAAGACCGAAAGCTCCCATACCTATGGGAATACGAATAGAAAGAGAGTGAGCATAAAGCTCATCGACGTTGAGTAAGAACCAAAAGATCACGACTGACCGACGGGATTACTATAGGTCAAGATAAACAGAGAGAGAGAGAGAGAGAGAGAGAGAACAAGACGGATGTATTAGAAGTCCAGTGTGATTCCTGATACAGACACAGGCAGCCAGTGGACACATACAGGTCGACATATCTCGAGGTGACCTCGAACACCTATGATATACGGGTGGAGAGAAGGTTTGTTTGTTTGTTTGTTCGGTAGGATTGATGAGGCGTGTGGAGAGTGGGTAAAGATAACGAGAGTAACACGACAGATCGGGGAGTGGCAGAAAGACGAGAGAGCAAACGGTGATCAAAGTGGTGGCATATTTGACGATTTTCCGTAGATGGAAAAAGGGTCGTAAGAAGGAAGAGGTGTAAGATGGGGAGTGGTCGATTAACGTCGAACGAGCCCGGGTCGATAAGGCCGAGGACATGATGAGATGGGAATAGAAGGAGAGAGAGAGAGAGAGAGAACGATTGACGAGAAGGAACCAAAAGAAGACAAAGAACGACACCTGGTCAGCAAGCCAGACTGTTGAAAAGATCGATAAGCCCGAAGAGAGGAGGAAGCTCATAGACAGGGGACGATTGAGTGTTTTCGTAACACTTTAACGATGGAGAGAAAGAATCAAAACGCACGGTTCCAAAGATGGATAGCTTGACAAACTGAGCAGACATCTGATTGAAAAAATTGGGCTGTGGAGACAAGAAACAGAGAAGAAAGGTCCGTGTGCGAGATGAAATGTTTAGATGTGAAGAACCTGTTTGGGTGAGTGAATGAGTGATCAAGGGAAAAGGTTGACCGACAAAAACGGGGGTGGGTAGTGCGTTGGGTCTGAAAGTGGGTCTTGTCCAAAGAGAAAACCTTTCGAGGGCCGGAATGCGTATAGGGATGAGTGTGTGAGTGTGTGAGTGTGTGAGTGTGTATGAAAGAACGGAAGGCCTAGCTTTCGTTGATGGCTACAAGATAGAAAGGACAAAGAGAAACGGAAAGGATGCTCTCCGATGAATGAACGAGGATGAACGAAGGGAAGAAAGTGATAGCTGAGAGAGGATGGAAGGAGAAGGAAGAGAAAGAAAGCTGAAAGGTTTCAAACGCACGGACCCACGCACGCACGCACGCAAGCACGCACAGACCACCGTTCGCTGCCCCGGTGGAAGTG
>MVAH01000191.1:0-33821 GCA_014825575.1 Phaffia australis
TACCGGTTAAAAAAAAAAAAAAAAAAGAAAGGAAAAGAAGAAGAAAATTAAAAAGAAATTGCTCAAACTCTGCCTCGTGTTTCTCCTTAATCTCTTTTCGAGGGTTCCAAGGACTCACACTCCATATTCTGCCTTCTCTGTAAAGGTCTTTCCGATACAGGCCTAGAGCCATGAGTCCTATAATTTTTTCAAGGGAGGGTCCCCAAATCCTCTTCTGGTTGTTTGTCCGTTCTTTCGTCCGTCTGCTCACCTACCCGAAAGGAATAAATTCCCTACCAACGATTCTAGTATAAAAGACCTATACTTCGTTTCCTTCGTTGGCTCTCCTGTCTCTTGAACTTCATACCAAGAAGGTCTTCTCTCTTTTCTTCAACGCTTCGTCCATTCTCTCTTTACTTCAGCCTAGTTTCTTTTGAAAAGAACATCGCTCGAATCACACCCGTCTTTACTCAAAAGAAGAAAACAAAAACCATCTCAAGTCCAACTACTCTTAAAATGTTCTCCACCCTCGCATTCTTCACTCTTCCTCTCTTGGCCTTCTCTGCTCCCTTGAAGCGAGGCAGTGACGCCAAGTTCACCTACTAGTTCGTTCTCTCTCTCTCTCTCTCTCTCTCTCTTTTTGCAACTTCACAGTCCGAAATTCTGATGAACTTTTGATCTCTCTCTTGTGCTTTGTAGTGATACCTCCGTCGGACTTGGCGCCTGCGGTTCATTACATGCCAACTCTGAGTACACCGTCGCCCTCAACACCGCTGATTGTACGTCTGTTGTTTCTCTATCGCGCTTGATCAAACGAGTCTAGTACTGACGTTATTTGGGTTCGTTCCTATCACTTAATTCTAGGGAGCTCGTACGGATCTGGCTACCCTAACCCGGTCTGTGGTTCCGAGATCTGGATCACATACGGATCGACGACTGTGACTGCTACCATCCAGGATATGTGCCCTGGATGCCCCTCGAACGGACTGGATCTGTCCGAGGATTTGTTTTCTGCTTTGGCAAGCCAAGACCTTGGTGTCATCTACGGCTCTTGGGGCTTCAGTTCGTCCCTGCTCTTCTCCCTGTTCTTCTAAATTATTCAGGCTGTTTCGTTGACCACTCCTGTGCTGTCTCTCCGCTTCTCCTCTTTCACAGGTTCTTCCAGTTCCTCCAACGAGGCGGCCACTACTACCGCTGCCATTGCTGTCACCTCTACTACTGCTTCCAATACATCTGCTGCTACCGTTGCTGCCGTCGTTGCCGTCACTAGCACCGTTGCCCCCGCCGCTACCGCCAGCTCAACCACTTCCGTTGAATACCCCTGGTCTGCGGTTGATCCTTCCGAGGCCTGCGCCGGGTCGCAGGTCGTCCTCTGGAACGAGACTTCCATCATCTATAACGGCACTGTGTCTGAGCTCAAACTGAACTCTACTGAGCTTCCCGTCGTCGAGTGGTGCTTTGACGGAATCCTCAGCGGAAATCTTACTGAGCTTACCTCGTTGGGCGTCAACGTTAGTAGTACGATCGACACAGGAAACTGAAAGCAGTCGGTTGACTGCAGTTTCGTTGCCCTTTAAGATGTATGGAATCTTTACCTTCTTCTGTTCTTCTTTTCTTCTTTTCTTCTTCTTCTTGAGTTTATATCTATTTATTCGTCTATCTATCTGTCTGTTTGTCTATTTGTTCTACTATCATCGTTTGTCCAGATATCGCCAATTCTTGACTGGCGATATCTGAGGAAAATCATTCAAGAGAAAGAGAAAGAACTGCCATTGTGGTTCTTCTCTTCTTTTCAACCCTTCCCTCCCTTCTTTTGTTCTTTCTTTTTAAACAATAGATTTTCTAAATCTTTACATCTTTCTCTCTCTCTCTCTCTCTCTTTTCTTTGTATAGAGGATTCTTGTCCTTTCCCTTCGTTCCACTCATTACATGACGTTCACCCATTCATTCATTTATCCACCCACCTATCCACTCAATCACTCATTCATCGGTTTGTTCACTCCTCCATACGGTCATCCTCTTTTGTTTATGACATGCATTCTCACTGGTTCATCTTCTGTCCTGCTAACCCTTTCTTCTTTCTGAAACACGGGCCCTTGGATGATCGATACACAGACGAAATATTCATTTACAGCGTGAAAGTTATCGACGTCGAGGTCCGGCAAAGAGAAATATATATCAAGATTAGACAAGATGAAGAATGCGATAAATACATGCATGTGCTAACAACCAAAGTTGACCTACAGAGGGGAAGAGGGGTAAGAAGGATGCATGAAGCCAGTGTACAAAAAAAAAAAAGAAGAAGAGGAAGATCGAGATGGCAGGTAGGTGGGTGGACGGATGGGAGAGAGAGGAGGGAAGATGATATCTACCGATTATATAGGACCTAGGTCATCGACTAAAATATGCATATGAGATAATGGCAAGAAGAGATAAGAGCAATGATAAAGAAAAGGAACAAATAAGCGCGTCACAAAGAGAAAGGAATAGGTGAGATCATATGTCCATATATGGTGGAGCTTGAAGACCCAATATTGACAAGTAAGGCAAAGAAGAAGAAGAAGAAGAAGTAGTAGGCGAGAGAGCTTGAAAGAGGTATTAGGATTACCCGAGAATGACCGGTTAGGAGATTTCAAAACATGCTCTCGAATGATGGTCGAGGCGGGATGATTTTATTAAAGATATCCAAGATATCTGACACTGTCATATTGGACGCACTCATCATATCCGCATCGACCGCCTGTGTGCCCAGTTTGATGGTGAAGAAATCGCACACATAAGTTCAACATTCAAGAATGAAGAAGAAAGAACGAGATGACGAACGATGAAAGACCGAGGCCATTGGGCCTCTTGTTCGTTGCTTGAAGAATTTTGCTGATCGGACGAATGCCATGAAAAGTTGACTCTTCCATCCGAGTTGACAGACTGGTCGACGGTATCTCCTTTGGACCTGGCGAGTACAAGAAGAACCGACTGAAAGAATTGGGCTTGACAAGTGCAAAGATCAAAAGGTTGGGAGGAGGCAATCTGGCAGAGATCTTGGGCGGTATAGAGAGCATCCAACTGAATAGAACGTAGAGAGATGTCAGTGAAAGCGTACAAGTCGAGCACCATGACACAAGAGGAAAGAAGCAGCTATTCACAAATTCAACGTTGTATTGAGCCGGAAGTTGATTAAAATTCTGCGACACAATAGATCATCAAAGTGAAAGGTATCAGCATAATTTACTGTTCTTCGTCACCGAACTGAGGTCTGACACGAGGAATGACTCGTTTCTACCTTTGCTAACCATACTGTCGCTGAGGTCGTGCCAACATAAGTAAGCTCGTGCATGACTCCCAATACTGGCCTTAGGTCCTCTATCCCTCTGACAACCTTTAGCGCACTCTCTACAGTTTGAAAGAAGCACTTGATACCAGCGAAGTTGTTCGGAGGTACAACCTCAGATTTTTTATCGTCCACGAGAGAAAGATAGAACATTGGCGCCTCGGAAGATGCGACAGTGCCTGAGCTGAAGAAAGAGAGGAGGTCGAAATCAAATTCGGCTATCTTGGAGCAATGGTTGATGAGTAATTGAGAGGCAGGAAGGAGCTGGTACAAATGCGCCTCAGGATCTTGTGTTTGGAGAAGCGAAGGAGGATATGAGGATTTAGCAGACTGATTGTCGAGAGATCCCCGCTCGTACAGAAGAAGATAGAGAGTACCAACCAGGCGATTCATCGGAATGTTCTCTCCTTGACACCTTCCACTTCTCTTTCCAGCGTTCCATTTGGTCCCTTCCTCTTTCAACTAAGAGAGATCTGACCTTCGCATCCTTTGAGGAATTGAGAGTGTTGAGTCCCCAGTACAAAGTAGTAAGCTCCCAAATCGAGGCGGTGTGTTGGTCACAAGAATTCGCATATTTCGGGTGATCGCCAATCCACAGACAAGGATCTAGTACTGCTCTTCGATCGGCCATTCCAGGCCTGGGACACGAAGCTGATATAAGATGTCGAGCCTATAGCAAACACATATGACAATGAGAGGACGAACAGTGAATGGTGAATCTCCAACAGGTTTTCAAAGGCAGTCAACGCATAGAACGTCCTTTCCTTATCCTGTAAAAAAACAACGGCAGAGTCCAAGAGTCAGGGATGTGCACGCAAATCAGAAGGATGCAAAGACAGCCTGCGGATCATACGAGAACAAGCCGAGCTTGGAGTGGATCTTCGGGGAGAGGCCGGACGTGCTCGCGATGAAGGCCAAGTTCATAAGCTACCCGGATAGCTATATTTGTGATATAGTTCAAGAGTGTAAACAAGATTACGGGATAGAAGAAGTAAACAACATGAACGACAAAATAAACAGAAGAAGGGGTCAGTGACCTGAGGTAATACAAGCGCTTGTTTCTCATTTTGTAGACCG
Organism: Phaffia australis; assembly: GCA_014825575.1. Lineage (NCBI taxonomy): Eukaryota > Fungi > Basidiomycota > Tremellomycetes > Cystofilobasidiales > Mrakiaceae > Phaffia > Phaffia australis. Next base: position 4,385 of record MVAH01000191.1, read on the forward strand.
ACCACTAGGCTAATGGTGTGGGGATTTCGTTGATAGATATAGCATAGACAAGCCGACACAAACGAATGCGTATGACTCACCATAACCAACCAGTCTCCAAGCACCACCACCACCTTCATCCGTTCGTCTCCAGAAACCTATCAGAAACAACGCTTGGCAAAGCCCGATTTCACAGACTCCCTCGGCAAAGGCGAGGCCCGAGAGAGACTTTGCGTATATTCGAAGACGGGTGTGTCGGTCAACTAGGGTTATTTGTGTCGCGGCCATCAGGATAGCAGTATATAGGATAGGGCTTGTCGAGCGAGTCCAATCGTGTGTATGCAACATAGGATCCCTGTTTAGAACGGCCAACAATTGTCAGTTTAAGTGTGGTGTATAAATGTAGAGAAGGACACAGAGCGAACGCGCACTGACAAAATTGAACAAGCAGGGTTCAGCCGGTCCATGAATCTAAGAGGAAACATCAGAATGACCGGCATGTGATGTAAGCAATTGTCGATCCCATGTCCTCATTTAGACAACAGCTTGAAGAAGAGGCGGAAGGAGACATAGACGTACATTGAGAACAGTGTCTTTGCTTCTTCTTCTGTAACCATTCCCTCATCCAATGGTGTCTTCCAACCCTGGCTCGTCTTGGGTGCAGAGTTGACGAAAATTCGCTTGAATGATTCTCTGTCTCGTTTTAAAAGCTTCGGCCTTTGGTCCACTGTATCTAGCTTGCCCAGTTTTTCTCGGTTGTGTCCGTCCATAGCGAAAGATTTACTGTCGTATGAGTCTATATGAACTATCGGATCAACGATGCCGGCTGTATTTGCCGTTGTGTTCGTCGTTGTTTTCGAGAAACGGGTGACACCATGGTTGTCTCCCAAGGACTGTGTTGGAAAATCTTTTAGCTGAGGGGAGACATATGGAGGATCGAACATTAACTGATCGTTCTGCGAGATGGCAGGTCTAGAGATCTGATTGCTGGGAGGAGTGAAAGGATCAGCCTCGTAGGAGCTGGAGAAGAGATCGTACGGATAGTCGACCCGAGGACCGTCCAAGAAGGAGAAGGTAAGCTCCTCAGAATGCATCTCTGAGGTAGAATCGTCTACAAAAGAAACCGGGGGCTGCTGTTGGTGTTGGTGTTGGTAAGAGGATGTATAATCATAGTTTTGATAATGAGTTGGGAGTTGCACCGCAGTAGTATCGTTCTGTTGGTATTGCTGATTTTGTGGAACGTACGGGTAGGTCGTGTAGAGGCCAGGATCAGGGTACGTCTCAGATCCAGAGCTGAAAGAGATTGGGCCTTGAGAGTGTTGGTTTATAAAATTCTGCCGTTGCCGATGCTGCTCTTCTTGTAAGTGTTGTTCTCCTTGTGAAGTTTGTCGCTGCTTCTCCTGAGAGACGGAGGACGATAAACCGGTGAAGTGTGCCATTTCGGCTGAATCCGACCTATAATTCTTCCTAGACCAAGTGCAGGCTGTGAATATCCGTATTGGTTGATACTCAGAACGTTTCTTTTCCTCCTCTTTTGAATGATTGAGCAAACGATTTAACAAGAAGACATGGGCATGGGCATGGACAATAGTGAGTGGGAGTGAGGGTGGGATGAATGCAGATGTGGAAAAAAGAGAAACAGATCAGAAACAGATCGAAGAAGAACAAGATGGATGAAGATGAAAAGGGAATTGATCTTAGAAAAATAAAGAAAAAAAAAGAGAGTAAAGAGAACAAGAAAAGATTAATTCAGGCAGCAGGCACCCGGTCGGAAGAATGGCAAATTAAAACCGAGTGTGCCTGAGGAAGAAGAGCGCCGTCGATGGGTAGCGCGCATGAAGCAGGCAGCCTCCTTTAGCCGGTCAGAGAGCTAGACAAAGAGCGCGCGAGCAGGGGCAGAGGGCGACCGGAAAGTATATCTATTAGCGTTTCAGGTAAACAAATCTTGCGCACCACCCTGCAGGCCTTCGTTGAACCTTCACCGGTAGTTGTCGGAATAGACGTCGAATCAGAAGTGATCGTCCGCAGCAAATCAAACTTTCCGGTTTCCACATCAACCCGTCCGACACGTGTATTTTCTCTTTTCCCTCAGTGGTTGAGGCCAAACTGTCTCCGGAAGACGTATATTTAATAGATAAACCCTTTGTATATTAAGCTCCTTGCTTTGTTGATTACATTCCGACCAATCACAACATCAAAGAACTAGGTCCGACAAGAGGAGAGACAAAGCCACAGCCAAAGCAGAACTTGAGTGTTCCGGCTACGTTGCCTCCTCCACCTCTCCACCTCCCCTTTCTCCTTCCCCCTCCGCCGTCGGTAAAACATCAACCCTTGTTTCCGTCTGACGGAACCCCTATCAAAGGAAAGAAAACGAGAGACTACAGGACCAAGGCAGAAGACAACTATAACCTTTTCCCGGATAACTCGGGCGTTCGTTCTCATTCCTTCTCTTTCTTTCCATCATCTGCTCTCCCTTTGTCTACTCCTTCTTCCTTCCCTTCTCAAGTACAACCCTCTTTCAGAGGAACAAGTTTCTCTCTCACCAGTAGTCTACCGATCGATATTCGATTATTCCTCCCCGACCGTCGATCAGTCTTTTCTTCTTCAACACAGCCCATTTTTTGATCCTGAAAAAGACAAATGGCCAAGCACAGTTAGCCAGCAACCAAACAGATTCATCCATTCAAATCAATTAGATTCATTAGAGCACTCGAACCGCTTCGCATCAGATTCACAAAAGAGCACTAACCATACGTCCATCTTTTGTCGAGAACCCTGGGAACCCACATTTACAGTGGGGATCATCCGAGGCTCTCCCGGCACAGAAAGAGCAAAACACGTCAACTCTGTGAATGAGCTAAAGGATAAAATACGAAATAAACAGCATGAGAGAGAGATAGAACAGAAAGAAGAACATTGAGTCAGAGTTTCTTTTATGGTTCAGTTGTAATCAGAAAGATAACGTCTTATCAAGAAACACACCTGTGCTCCGAATAGGGAACTGTCGAAAGCAGAGAAAACCCATATTAGCGCGGCAAACCATTCACCTACACACTGAATCCTCTTGTTCCATCCGATGCCGGAGCCAGAGTCAGCCAAACGCTTGTTACCTACCTCCATACATCGTCACTTTGTCAGAAGACCCTCTTGATGGCTTCAAGTCCCTCGCGTCAAATGTTGCCTGCTGGTCCCTCGCGATTAATACGTTCAAATCTGCACTGGCGCTCATGTTGGTCCCACCGTTTGGAGTGTATCTGCCGAGCTCACAAGTGACTTAAGCCAAGCCGCCCGAAGAATAAGAAAAGAAAAGGCAAAAAATAAACAAGTTACTTACGTCCATCCGGTCGGTCGAAACCCAATGATTCGATCAAACAAGGTAGTATGCTTTTTCAGGTATGCCGTCAAACCCTCATGGCTGATATCATGCAGAGAGATCATATGGACTTGAGACTGTGAAAAAAATCGATAGACGTCAGAAAATTACTCAAGATGTAGAGAACAATACAGACTATTGGATAATTCTCACTTGGGATGGGTTATCGGTGATCAGTTCATTCAGCTCCGGATCCTCAGTTTGATCATTCACAATCGCTCGTTTATAGGCATCGCAATAGATCCTCGATCCAAGCGCATGGGCAATACCTTTCACAATTCTCTCTTTCCCGATCGAGTACGTGCCCACAGCGACAAGTGTCCTCAGTCCTCTTCGACGGACTCGATCTGCTTCTGCTTTTCTCTGCTCCTCCGTATCAAACCTATGGAGCCAGTCGGTCATCATCGAATTTGGCTTACCTGGCGAATTAGTGGTGATCGCCCGAGCGTCCTGCGTGATGCTCATCGGACCACCCTGCACTAAGTCTCGGGCTAAGAGGGATACTGATTCGATTACTGCCGGCTGAGGCGGAAAGCAGTACTATATTTAAGGAGAGAGAGATACAACCCTTAGCGTTCAACGCATGTCAAACGCAAGTCGTTTGAACACCCGTGCATATCACAAACCTTGGGGTTCAGATACGTCGTGTCGAGATATATCTCGTCCAGCTTGGCCTTTCTGATGGCAGGATGCATGACATGTTTTGGACAAGCTCGGAAATCACCGCAGTGGAGATATCGATAAATTTTTGGTCCCCCTAATCCTTGGGCAACATAAGGAGAATCACCAGCATGGACCGTTCGTTTACCTTCAAACAGAAAGATGGCCGATCCTGGACCTGTTCCCAAAACCGTGACAAAAATCAGGATTCCAGAAGTACAAACGCCAAGAAGGTTTCCTGAAAGGATCTAGAAGAAGATACATCTCGAAAGAGCGCAAGAAAACTTACAGTGGTTCGCCTCGATCATCGTACACATCACTCCACCCGTTCCTGGTAACTCAGTCGGTTTATCAAATTGCAACGGTTTGACCCATTTGTGATCCACACCAAGCTTCCGAACGATCAAGTTGGCTGTGGTTTGGGAACAATAGATCGGGCCATGTTTCCAGGATTTTGACAGTTTGGTGTAGTGATCAGAATGGGCACTTGACATACAGAAAAATCACAGAGAAATTATTGTCAAACAACGAGAGTCACCGGAAAGAGAGACAAATCGAGCCACTCACTGGCTTAACAGACTAGAGATATACGCAAGATCAAGATATGTCAGTCTAACGCCATCTGAAGAGAAATTACAAAGTGAAGTTCTATCACATATCAACAGACTCACTAAGCAGTCACCTTTGGAATTTTTCCATACCGAAATCCGTCGACGCATATAGGCATTCCTGTGAGAACCTGTCGAACAACCCCAAGGAAGATGTTGCATTAGTCCTAGTTTCCATCAATCCAGTAGATAAAATCCGATCGAACCTTGAAGAAAGGAGCGCGTCGTCGTTCACCGGCTTTGATGACCTTGCCTCCTCGCTTAATCGACCGATCATCCTCGACGTCTTTCCACACGTCGACAGTCTTACTCTTGGACATCATCATCGCAAACACGTTTTTTGTCGATGGTTGTGGAAGCTTGACTGTGAGATCTTCCGCAATATCTCCCTCAATCTCATCTTTGACCATCTCCACTGGGTCTTCCTCCTCTCCATCGTCTCCCAAACCATATCGTTCGTAGTCGTCGTCTTCATCCTCTCTGTCATCCTCTCCCGGATCGAGCATACCTTCCTGTTCGTCATCATGCATTCCAAACCCTTCGTCTCTGTCAAGGTCAGGAAGATCGTCCACCCCAGGCACAATATACGGCGTCGCTCGTTGCCCTCGAAGTGCGCCAGAGGACGTCAGGTTGGTCGATTCAATAGTTGCGGCCTGAGACGTTATTTGTTCCCAGCCCAGACAAGAACTCGGACGTTCGTCGAGTGTCGGGTCAGGTCCATCAAATTCAGCAGCGGTTGCAAAAACACTTTCGAGTGTTCCTTGGTTGATAATGATGGTCGGATGGGAGAGAGAGCCGGACGAGGACTCATCAGTCTCAGTATTCGTAGTGGACGATTCCAAGGCGTATGTCGGATGAGACCGTCGAGCAGTATGAGGTAGGAGCTCAGGGGCTGGACATCGATCTACGCCTGAGTGATTCAACATCGCACCTTTATTGCTTGAAAGTCCGAAAGTTGATACCTGAGAGAGATCCAAGTCAAGTTTCGAGTCGCCTGACGACCTCTCCCGTTTCTGTCGTTGTTTCTCACTTTCTCGAGGTTCGACAAGTTCGACTTCTGCAAGATCCTCATCGGATGAATCCAACAGGCAAACAGGCTCGTCCACCGTTCCCTGTTCTAACGAGATCTTTCTTTTCTTCACCGAACCCGTCGACGATCGACCGGGTCGTCCACGTCCGAGTGCATCCGATGAGGCAACAGCTGATATCTGGGATTTCGGTGGATAGGGAGCGGTGATCAAGGTGGATACGGATGCTACCGGTTGTTTCTGAAAGAATCCGAGAAGACTGGTCTGGCCGGCTAGACTCGATGGGGTCGGCGGAGCCATATGTGAGCGTGTTTGATTGGCTTATTTAAAGGCAAACCGGATGGAGAACGGATGTGCGGAAGGACCGATTGACGTTTCGGTTGTGTATATACTTTGGGTTGACCGTTTCTGAACGCGGACGTATAAACGACCGCCCGATCAACGTCATCATTAAGGTCTCTTCGCCTTGATTATTATAAATACAAATATAATTAATGTAAAGAAACACCAAACATCATCAAACAGTACCGTCACCGGCCTCTTTTTAGGTGATTCTCGCGCTCGCGAACATGGTGCCCACAATTTCCGAGACTCTAGATGTCAGAGAACAGGTCGTCAAGAAGCTTTTGTCGAGCATTAAGAAACAAAAAAAAAGGAGCGGATAGAGTTCCAGCCGTGGACGGTGATATACATGGTATTCTATCTACTATATCAGAATCAAATGGCTTTGGCTTGCAGAGAGCAATCTCGGCCGATGGTGGTGGACACAGTCCTTTTGACTATGGTGCCCTCAGACCATAAACATGGGCCATGGACTTAGTTTGCACCACGGAACAGAACAACAGAGATATGAAGAGACAGAGATGATATATCTGGTCGAGCCACGTGCATTGATCTCGTCTTTCTATTGTATACCCTCTTCATCCCTATACAATCTTGGAATACCGATTCACCAGTTTCGAATTCAATCTCTCACTCGAAACGTCCACAGATACTACAAAACGGTTTCAGATCGACGCGTTATATACAAGAGGAAAACATAAACGACAACGAGGAGAAACGCGAGGGATGAACTGAAGACCGAACTAGACAGACAACGGAGAGACCCAGAGAGTAGATAATAGAGCAGAGAATGAGGATATTAGGAGGAGTTTTATATGAAAGAGAAGAAGAAGAAGAGAGACAAGATTGTTGAGTGCAAGAGGAAATTTATGTTTGAGAGACAGCGAGGGATCATTCAAATGAGAATCGAGAGAACAAGAAAGCCTGTGTTTGAAAGTAAGCGACACATGAGTAGAGTCGGGAGGCAAGGGAAAAATTAGAGGAAACATGTATGAAGACTGGAGAAACAGAAAAAAAGACCCCTAGCGAGTTGTATTCGTGAGAACGGCAAGGAAAAAATATGCATCTAAACTTAATCAGAAAGGAAGAAAAGGAAAGAAGGAAAGAAAGAGAGAAAGAAGAAATTTGCATCCTCTACCTGGATGCCATTTCTCCTTCGCCTATGGCCCCCTAGTTAGGGCTTGCCTCCATGCTCAGCCATCAGATTAGCACTAAGTTGCTGAGCCTCCGAGACTCTTCTCGCTCGCTTTGTGGTTCCCGCTCCTGTTCCAGTCGCTGTGGCAGAGGACCCAGAGAAACCAAGTCCGAACCCATTGGAGTTTGAATGGTTGAACGAAGAGCCAGATCCGGACCCGGAAATAGCGTTTTGGCCTGAACTCGATTTCGGCCGATTACCGCCAGGTATCGACCCAGCCGTGCTCTTCCGTTGAGGCGCCGGATCCTTTTGACCAGCGATTCGATTTCGTTTCTTGATAACGTCTGTCTTGAGAGATAATGGTCGGACGACGCCATGAAGTTTATAGAACAATCCACAGGCGTTACAGAGCGGATTCCCATCCGGATCTCGTCTCCAGAGAGGAGTGTTGGTAGTATGACAATTCGAGCAGATCGTCGGTGGTTCTCCAGCCTGTCCGCCAGCGCCACCACCACCGGTACTAGCCGAGGCGGTAGAGGACGAACCCTCTGGCGTGTTTCCCTCAGAGTTTCCTCCACACCCAGGCCCTGGTGTCACTGGTTTGGACTGATCGCCCTTTGACGTGGAAGCCTGGGAGTTCGATGTAGACAAGGTGCCGAGACCGGAAGGGAACCGGTGGATGGTGGCCGAGTTAGGTGAATTTGTCGACCGGGAAGGACCGCCACCCCGGCCTGCCTCCGAGTTCTTCCTCGATAGATTCCTCGAACCAGACCCACTGTTTGATGATGGTAGTGGTCCCAATTGGGATTGCTGGAACGAAGAGCTAGCCAATCTGGAAGGACCGGCCGGTCTGGCGGCCGAAGAGCTGCTACCACCTACACTCTGTGGAGAATCTGCCAACGGGGAGGTGTACGCTCCACTGGAGGAGTCACTCAGTCCGTTGAAACTGATGTTATCGTACAGGCTGTCCCCGTTGCCTAACGTCTGAGTTGGGTTGATGTGCGTGAACGTGGTACCCCCGGCTCCAGTTGTAGCTCTAGACCCGGTTCCAGCCGAATTCGTTGTCGTCGTCGGGTTGACAGGAGAATGAGGCTGGGAGTTGTTACTCGCGGTATAGAACAAGTTCATCAGGTTCTGCATGTTGACGCCTGAAGATTCGGTCGATGGTTGACCTAACGAGTCGTATAACGACGCATCCGGATGGTGGCCACCACCTGCTGGTCCATAACCCGGGGAAGCTTCTTGAGATGTAGGTGTCGTCGTGATGGATGTGGCCGAGTTGAACCAGTAGTCCTCTTGGGGTGTACCAGAGTCTGTGACTTTATCATTCCCGCCGATGCCCGGTCGTTCTCCAGGGGTAGATGACGAACCAGGAGGGTCAAGTTCGAAAAAGGCACGGTAAGGATCGGAAGATGGGTATTGGAATGTGAAAGTAGAAGACGGGAAGATGGTGTCTGTCATGCCTGGAGACTCGGAAGGAGCCCGGCTCTCGACATCCGGACCGTAGGTTGGATCTCCTCTCGGTACGAATTCGGCCGGTCGTTTTTGACCCTTTTTTTTTTTTTGTAAGATGACATATTTCATAGTAGAAGAAGAAAAGGAGGAAAGAAAGAAGCTCTTGTCAGCCATCAATCGTTACTAGGAAAACTCAACTTAAGGCTCTATCTTTCAGGCCAGGAGCTTTATGAAAACTCACAAGCAGACTACCGATCTGGCCATCTCCGTCAGTTGCCAAAGTACCCAGCCTAGACATTCGTCTGGACCCAGAACCACCAGAACCATCATAAGGGCTTGTACCGAGACCTGAGCCAGATCCGGAACCAGACCCAGCCTGATCGCTTCTGAGAAACATTTGGGTAGGATAGGCACCTGGTCCGGAGAAGGCGACGTCACCTGAAGAATCCAAAAAGGAAAAGCCGCCGAGATCGTTTCCGCCAAGGTCCAGCATTGATCTTGGGAAAAAGTGTTGGCTGTCGAACCCGGGTTCGAATGGCGCCATCGACTGGAAATGGTTATGGCCAGGGATAGGGATCCCTTGGGAGCCGACCGAGGATGAGGTTGCCGCTTGTTGGGCTTGAGAGTTGTGGGTAGGGCCAGCATTTAGAAAGTCCAAGGCGCCGAGAAGATAGTGTGAGTGAGCCTCGTTGTGTTCGTATTCGGCAAACGGAGCCCTTGATCGAGATCGCGAGGCCGCTCGCCAGTCCATGGACATTCTCGATCTGGATCGACTCTTTGCTCGCCAGTCCATGGCATCCGAATCATCCAGTGCACTTGATCAAGAGAGACACGAATGTTTAGAACAAAAACACGTATACACACGCACATATACACGGAACGCGCACGCGCGCGCTCTCAGAAGAAGGAAAAGAACCGACTCACCTGGGGTTAGGACTGTAGGCGTTAAAGCCGACGATCCTGGATGTTCGCTGTCTTCTTCCCCTAGTAACCTCCTCCGCCAAGACTTCTCCCTTCTTTTTCGCTTCCTCTTCCAGACTTGCGTTCCCCTTACTTTCTTCCTTCGAAGTTTCCTTCTGCTTCTCCTTATCTTTCGTGAGAAACGAGCTGCCGAGCGAGACAGATGGTTTCTGGACATCCCCGATTTCAGCAAGCGCGGCATCAGAAAGGATGATGTTTAACGAGAGATCAGACTCTGTCTTTATCGGCTTGGCGTCTAGAGAAGTGGACCCATCTGAGTTTCCGGACCGACCGTCGCCGGTCGGGTCGGCAGGATTGGCGGCGGAAGCTGCATGAGCTGCCGCGGCCTGTTCGGCCAGTTCTTTCTTTCTCAAGTTCATCGCCATCATTCTCCATGTCAGGTTTTCCATCCTTTGGCCGTTCGGTAGCTCTGACTTGTGTTTCGAGTACATCTTCCAGACCTGAGCGGCGACTGGGTCGGTATGTGGATTGGGTTCATCCATTCCTGTCGTCTGTGCTGTTGGCGAGTTGAGTTCAGACGAGTTTTCTTCCTGGACAGGCGACGGATAAGACGGATAGGGTGGCAATGTCGAGAGGTTCGGAAGAGAGTGGTGCAAGTCGCCACCTGTGGAGACAATTGAGCCGAGGGAAGATGAAGTAGAACCAGATAATCGTCTATTCTTGACAGAGTTGATGAAAGTGGTAGCGTTGTTGTTGTTGTTGTTGTTGTTGTTGATAGTATTGGTGGAAGTGCCGGTGGAGCTGGTGGCATTGCCGGTGGCCAACTTTGTACTTGACTGTGAAGGAGAAGAGACTATGCTCGGTGCAGACGGCTTTGGAGAGAATATCACATCGCTCAAGATGTCAGACACAATTGACTTTTTATCAAAAGACCTACCAAGCCCGGAAGGTGAGGCTGTCGAGGAGTTGAGCCCGTTAGAACCACCACTGGCAGCGGATGAGTCCGCCTGAAGCAAGCTCGACCCACTCGTCCGTCTAGACGGTTCAGGCCTCGATGAACCGACAGACGGTCTGGGTGATTCAGCCGAGGGCAGTGTCGGAGATGGGAACATACCTACAGCTCCCCATCCTGAAGGATGTTCACTCAATGTCGGTGAAAGTAACGCTGCAGGCAGGCTACCCATCATGTTGACGTTTGTTCTGTTCTTTCCGTCACCCGGAGAACCATTGAACTGACCGCCAAGACTCATCCCGATACCCATACCGACACGGATGGCCATGGCGAGGGTGTCATTTCCGTTCATGCCTACACCTGCACCGGCGTGGTTTCCGTTTAGATACTGAGCCAGTGAAAAGTCTGAAGGCAACTCCGGTAAGTTCACCATCGGCGTTCCACCAGAATTACCAGAGTTCATATGAGCGGGTGGAAACGCGAACGCGGGAAGTTGATGAGCGGAAGGCAGAGTAGCGGCAGGACGGGGTGAGGATTGTTGTTGCTGCTGCTGCTGCTGTTGGAGTTGATGTGGAAGTGGGTTAGGATTTGAGACTGGATTGGGTAGGGTGTTGGTCGACGGTCTATGTGGACGAGCACGCGGAAAGCTTGAGGGCTGGACGGAGGAAGAACGGAAGCGGGTCGTCAGCTTGTCTGCCAATAATCATAGACGAAACAGAATAAAGAGAAAGTCTAGGACTGACGCCTTCGCTTGGACTACCCAAGTCGCTAGAACCATCCGGGCCGTCTATCCATCTACTGTTGAACCCTTGTTTATTACCGGTCGGCGGGGCCATCGGTCTACCAGAGAAATAAGGAGATGTACTAAATCCAGATCCTTGATTTCCGTGTTGAGTCGAGTTTGAGGACGACGATGACGACGGAAGCGGCGGCGGCATGTTAGCCGAGAGAGGTGAACGGCTATTGGCGACTGTTGATAGCTGTTGTTGTTGCTGCTGCTGCTGCTGCTGTTGTTGTTGCTGTTGGAGACGCTGAGTCAATAAGGAAGGCACAGGCTGATTGGATGTATTCGTGGGCCGAAAGGATGATTGATGCTGTTGATTCTGTTGGGCGTATGAAGGAAACCCTTGGGCGGTAGGAGGGACGAACGCGAAGGGCGAGGGAGATGGTGGCTGAGTGTTCGTTGGCGAGACAAACGCCGAGCTAGATGCGGATGCGGAGAACGACGAGGAAGCTTGATGACTTCTGTACGGCTGATGAGCGGCAGGATGATACTGGTTAGATTGAGAGCGAACGGGTCCGGTCGGTCTGGCCGGCTGCTGGCTGGCTGAATCGTGTTCGGCGGGAGGTGTGCTTGATGGATCGAGCGTTGCGAGTGAGGCGAGGACGTTTGGGTGAAGGGGTAGAGAACTAAAGTCTAGGTTTGCCCAATCTACGGATGTCATCCATGCTGTTGACGATGCCGAAGAAGACGAAGATGGATTGCTCTGATCTGGATCGGTTGGCTGCTGAACCGAGGGAGATGAAACGGACGAGATGTTTGACGGAGGCGAGCCGGCCATAGAATATCGATCTAGGGAGAGGAAAGGCGAGAAGAAAGGAAAGGAGAAATCGTGTTTTCTATCGGCCGACACGGATACGTACGAGGATAGAGCTGGACGGATGTACAATATGAGTCAAACAACCGGACCAAGATGAGCGAGATGATGAGGAGAAGGAGGAAGAGGAAGAGGAAGAGAAGGAGAAGAAGTAAGAAGGAGAAGAACTGATGGCAGTAGAAGTAGTAGTAGTAGTAGTAGCAGTAGTAGTGACAAGAAGAGGAACAAATTGACTTCCACAGATTATTTCTTCAGAGAGGATGGAAAGGAGCCAACGAACGAAAGGAGAAAGGAGGAGGAAGAGAAAGAGGAGAGAAAAAAAAAAGAGGAGGCAGCGAGAAAGAGACGCGGAGAAGAGTGGGCTCAGGCGCAGAGAGGCAGGGAGGCACAATCAGAAGAGAAGCAATCTTTTTTTTTTTCTTCTTTCTTTCTTCCTTCCTCTTTACTTATTGCCTCTGTATTTTCTGCCTATAGTTTATAATCAGGGGCATGACTTGAGCCGAACCTGACGGTCAGTTCCCATAGGCATCACACCCAGAGAGTGCGGGGCGGCAGGCTCAACGGGTTTCATAAACATGACTTGGTTACACGAACACACGTTATTAGAGCAGATCTTGTACGCAGTAGATTAATTTCCCCGGCTGGGGTTACCTTCCGTCAGGATCGTCGGACAAACTATCGGCTGCGCAAGGATTCATATTTGTAACCATAGCCATTAAGCGACTTTTCCCTTTCGATCGCCTCTGGTTTTGTCTGTTGGATTGTTTGTTCTTCGATACATGTGCATCTATACATGTGCGCGTGAATGTATGAGTATGAATGTTTACGTGCGAGCGAGCGCGCGTGAAAGAATGAATGTGTGAACAAATGAACGGATAGCAGATCAATGGCAAGGAAAACAAAACTCTCTACATTCACATGTCAGATTGTCTTTTCATCAGGTGAGTCATGCGTAGACTTAAGTAAGTTTCTTCTTCTTCTCGTCAAGAGGTCAACAAATCGGCTTGCTCATGCTGAGGTTGAGGCTGAAGTCAGAGCTTGGTTGAGGCAGAGGTTGAGGCTGGCTCACTTCGGGATACACAACCCATGAACCATCGGTATTTGGTGGTTTGTGGTCGGAGGCTGCCCTATTCGATGAGGACAACGTATTGACCATCACCGGCTGAGGTGGTTGTTCCGCAGCATTGTTGAATAGCAGTCAGAGCCATATAGCTGTTTAGCTATGTGGTTATATTTAGTGATGAAAAGAGGGCAGATACAACAGACAAAAGAGAAACGACAGCAGGGCCGTTCACGGATGATTACAACATGAAGAAAGACACAGAGAAAAGATGAACGAATGAGAGACAAGGAATCATAAAGCCGGGGCGACCTAGAGTTTTCCTTTCCGATAAGGACAACCTGCACCGTCCATCTTCATCGGCTTGTGTCCGTTCTCGAACGCTTCCTTCGGCGCAAGCTGTTCCACAGGAACGCCCTCTTCTTTTGCCTTCTTGATCAGATGGGCCAAACCATCTTCAGATCTATCCACTCCTAGTTCTATATCGCCCGAGTGAAAATCAAAATCAAGATAAATAAAACCTCATCTACGTTTGAATAGAGATTGCAGAAAGGAAATTCAAAAGATCCAAGGTACATCAACGAACCTAGGAGTTTCCCAAACGCCTATAGTTAGCCCAGACACATCGATCAAAACATTCACTCAGTCAGCTCTCCTATATCCGCCTTTCAAGAGGATAAAAGGAGGAAAGCTTCCCAAACCTTGGCGAAATCTTCAAAGAATACATCCTTGTCCTCCGCATAGATCTCTACAAATTTCCGGAAGGCCTTGTCCTCGACAAGTGCCATGTCAGTCGGGAGCATCATAAGTTCCTGACCTAACAGCTTTGTCTCAAACTGCCAGAGGTAAAGAGAGGCATCCGTCAAAAGAGAGCATTGCGTTGTGAAGAAACCCCAACACACTAAAACCGAATAAAGAAAGAAACTCCTCACTTGGAAAGGACCGTCCCATTTTTTGGGAGTCCACTTTCTGCTGATCAGTAGCTTAAAGTATTGATTGGAGAATCGAGTTGGATTCGTTACCCACCTAATAGGTATACGTATCAACCAAAGGGACAGAATATATCAGACAACGCGTAAGCCCACGCTATTCAGTCCTCAAATCCGACACTCACGGTCCCTCGAATCCACTTCGATCTGAATGGCATCTACCCAAATTGTGAGCCCCGCTCAAAGCGACGATCTCTCTATCGGTGAAACCCATCCGACCAAAGACCTCTCTGATATGAGCCGCGCCTTTCGCTCCATCCGGTAGGCGATTTCCAATCTCCCCTCGGTGATTGGACACTGCTTGTTCGTCAGAGTAATCCGTTCGGCCTGGCGTCCAAGGAATTTTTGGACCGCCCATGGTCTCGACAGCTGTCACTCCTGCCACTGTTTGGTTCGCAAACGGAAGATATGGTTAGCCTTTCAAGTCTATGAATGGTGCAATAAAGAGATTGCAAAACAAAATTTGGCACGGACATGTCCAGAGATCAGAGTGCGAGATCCAAGGATGTTTGGCCTGGACAGGGTTGAGAAATTTGATGGCATGAAACAACCCGGCATCTGAGAGGGAAGATTAGATCGAACGATCAGCTTAAATGGTTAAACATTTCCACTGTGACGTAAACAATAAAAAGAGAAGGAGGGGAGAAAAGACGAAACTAGCTGGGTCGACAGATTCCGGGGGGAATCTAGATATTTCGTTTAAAAATAATTTCAGTCGCTCATACGTCTTGCTATCTTTTGACTGCCTCCATCAGAAAGGAGGGACAGAAGAAGATCGGAGCGAACCTCATGCCTGCTCCGTTACTCCCACCAGTATGTTCTACCAGTGAATAATTGCCACTCGCGTGCCAGGCCAGTCTGACGAACACCGGTCCTGCACTACCGTCATCATACCCCGGCTGAGGAATGGTCGATTTGATGTCTTTCTTGACAGCTACATGAGTTCATGCCCGATACGTCCACCGCCAGAGAGAGAGTATAGACAAGGATAAGAAGGTCCGATCAGCTCATCCGTCAGAATTTTTCAAAACAATGTGCACAATCGATTCGATGAGTTCACCTTCGTAATCTCCAGGCTTGGACATATTAGTCTCTGTCTCTGTTATCGTCGTTATGAGTGATGATGGTGATGCTGTTGATGCCGTCGGTGCTGTTGTTGGTTTAGTGAGATACACAACGAGCTGGAAGGTGAATGAAAGTAAGGAGTCGATCTTCTCTCTCCCTGACTCGTATATATTTCCCTTCGGTAAACCGGTTATCACATTGAACCGGAGTAGTAAGGAACACATTGGATGCATGCTTACGTAATTAGTGGAATCACCCAAACCGAATCATTATCTCTCCCTGATAGAACTAGAGATAGCAGATTAAGCATTGAGAGGAAGATGAGAAGAAATGGATGGATGGATGGATGGATGGATGGATGGATGGATGGATGGATGGATGGAGGAATGGGTTCTCTTGAATGAAACAATATTGGAAGAGATTGTAAAGATATGTTTGTTGTATGTACAGAATATATACTAACACAGGCAAATCCTACATAAGAGCAACATGCATCATAGCATGATTAGAGAGATTGACCATGAGTATACGGACAAGACGACATTAAGACAAACAACGCGCATACACTCAGCTCTGTGGCAAACTCGGCTTGTATTCCATCTATTTTCTTGATCGATCTGTTCCTTTCCCTGTAAGAACCCATCATCTGATATCTCCCATCTCATCTTTGATCCGTAGGACAGACTCTAGCCAATCGCTTCTCCTATAATTCCAACCTTGCCATCTGATCAATGTCTAACTGCTCTATCAGATACTTTATATCATCATCTTCCCCTCCTCCCAGCTCTCACAGGCGTCCTGAAGAGACTACGATCTCTGACTCAGCTCTGGCTCCTGCCTCTCCATCTCCATCCGCCTCGAAAGATGCTTTAATTCTTCTGACACTGTTCCAGATTCCAACAGCTCTTCTCACCTTTGGACTTACCGCCGGATCATTCTATGTTTTCACCAGATCAAAGCGAGTTTCTTCTGCCGCTACCTCGTCCGTTCAGGAGATGATCACACCCTCGGGCAAGATCCCTCGTCAAGCTGTTCTTCAACAGCTGGAGCGATTAGAGGTTCTATCAAACAAAAATCAGCTGTGGCTCACGCAGCTCGAAGAGAAAGTAGAGAAGAACAATGCTCTGGGGGTTGATTCAACTAGACTGGGCTTTCATCAGATCAGAAGCCTTGTAATGAAAGATCATGACAGGTTCGTTCCTTATTTACTCTTCTTCCTCTTCGACAGACCGCTCCTTCCGTCTGTCTTTGTCGATTTGTGACTTATCATCCGATGAGCCTGTCCGCCTCGGCCAATCGTGGCGAACTGTCATAGATTCCGCGGCAGTCTGAGCAGGATCGAAAAGTTGCTTCAGCAGCTGCCTCAACTGTATGATACCAATCAGACGATAAACACATTCACTGAGAACTCTCCTCCGCCATTTGGAGGTATCAAATCGTCAATCAGAAAGGTAGGATTGATACAGATACATAGATATATATGTTCTCGATCAGAATCCCTTGTTATAGTGTTTGTTGATCGTCTGATGTTACACTTCAATGATTATAACGGCATATTTCGAAGCCTTTGAGCCCGAAGGAATCTATCTGGGAAGCAGCCAGAGATAGCTCTCCGTTCGTATATGGGCAGCATCATTCGATCGACTTGATGAAACCTGTAGGTCCCAGATAGATTGTGTTTCTTCAACGCCGCTAGCCGCTATGCAAACTTATGTATTATCTTGTTCGTTGTCAGCCTGTTGACCCGACCCTGACCAAGCAGTCTACTGAAGAGAAAGATCCTCTCTTGAGATATACTTCCGCCTTCCAGCCTAGAGTCCGACCATCAGGCAAAGTTCCAGATAAGGTTGACACCGCCCAATGGTTCTCCTTGTTCGACAAGAAGAAACAGAAGCAAAAAGAAAAGAAGCTTGGGGCAAAGGCCGAACTCAAGAGAGCCAAGCGCGAGGCTGAGGAAGAGGAAGATAGAGTGATCAAAGAGGAAAAAGAGTGGAAGGCTCAGAAGAGAGGTTGGGTACGTCTTGTCTTTTGAGTTAAACTAAACTTCTCTCAGCTCGGCCAATATCACTGATGTTGAGAGCTGTCTAATTGATAAAGACAGAGGACTCGGAACCTGCTCAGAAGTCTTTTGTTCTAGTCAACACTGACAACCTAGTCAAGACCGTCATTTCTAATGATCCCGTTGCAGCCAAACCTAGCGATCTTGTCTCAAATTCTGTTTGCGCTGATGACAGCCACCTCGATAAGACACCCAAGGTGACTGACGACAAATCCAAGCTGGCCGAGTCGAAAATACCAGTTGTAGCTGAGACAGCGCATATCAAGCCTTTTGTAGCTTCAGAGGCTGATCCTCTTCCTGCCCGTCAGACCAAAGATACGAAACCTCAGAGCCTCGATCGTTCGTCGACCTCTCAAACTTCTTTGCTCCAACCTCCTCAGTCTGATGTGTCTGCCGAGTCCTTCCCCTCATCCAACCCCTCTAGTGCTCCAGTCGCTGCTCGATCTGAGCCTAAGACTAAAATCACCGCTAACGTCGACACCAACACCACCGCCTCCGCGCCCTTGACTTCTCGGCCTTGTTTTAAATTTGGACTCCAGCCACACTCCTTAACTTCTGCATTCGGGTTACACCCCGGAAAACCCTACGGATCTAGTTATGAATTCACCTATCCGTTCACCAGGGCGGAGACTGCAGTAGAGAAAGAAACAGATGATAAGGCGGGAGAACACGAGAGACCCCCGTTAGGGAAAACCAGAACATATGGCCAGGGTTGCTCATACTGGACAATTGTTAATGGAGTCAGAGTCAGGAGGGTGTCTAGCTGGAGGAGGTAATATCAGCGACATCTTCGTCTGGGGCCGCTAGCTCTTGGTATTATGGTCTTCCTTCTTTCTTCTTCTTCTTCTTCTTCTCCTCCATGTTTGTCCCCCCTTTATGCTTGGAGACTTCGAAGTCCTTGTAATCTCTGCTCTTTCCCGTTGTATCTTTCTATCCTGTTTTTCTTCTAGTCCATGGTTTCTCCTTCTTTCTCCCATGCCTTGTTCTGTACTCTCTATCTATCTATATCTGTCTTTCCTTACACTGTTTTAAATTTTTGTTTTCTTCTTCTCTCGGTTGTATTCATGATCTATCACATCTCTTATCTCCTCTCGTCTTGACTTTGTTTCTGTCTCGTTCGTTGTTCATTCGATCCCCCCTCCCTCTCGAAATCATATGAAACATCAGACTTTGAGTCCCCGGTTAGCCGGACAGTCGATGTTTTGTAGGTCGTCATGCATTCGTTGAAGAGAAAAGGGATACAATATGTGGAGAACAAGAAAACGGCCCGATGAGGGATAAAGAGAGATAGGAAGGATAGAGGGAATTACCGTCTAAGGATGCTTCGTTGTTGAGCATAATCTATTTTAATCTTAACTTGTTTTTCTTTTCTTTCTTCATTCCTTTATTTTAAGAAGAAGAAGAAGAAGAAGAAGAAGAAGAGGGGAATCCAAGGCGGAAAAGATTCTTAAACAAGGTTGGAGGGATAAAGGAAATCACCAGGAGCGACAAAGTTCTCCTTGATCGATCGAGCCGACTGGAAGAGAGAAGATACGAGAAAGGAGTCGTCAGTGTCATGTTCTCGCCTGCTCATCTAGGTTCATATGTTGGCCTCTCGAGATATAGATTAACGAGGACATACGATGAATCGGTAGAAGATCGAGATCGAACCGGCCTTGTCGTTAGTTCCCGAACCTCGGGCTCCTCCGAAAGGCTGCTGACCGACCACGGCTCCGGTGCACTTGTCGTTGATGTAGCTGTTTCAGACGAGGGATATGTTGTTAATAATGATGATAATAATAAAAAGGCTACAAGTGAACGGCAGAAGACAGAGTAAGAAACCAGAAGGGCAGGAGGGCGTACAAGTTACCGGCAGAGTTTCGGAGCTTCTGCTGAGCGACGACCACGGCTGCTCGCTCGCTAGCAAAGACAGATCCGGTAAGGGCGTAATCGGTTGTGCTGTCGATCAACTCGCACGTCTGCTCGAACTCGTCGTCCTCGTAGACGTACACCGTGATCACCGGTCCGAAGATCTCACTGACCATCTGGTAGCCCAAGCAAAAGGGTCATGACAAGATCGATGAGAATCGTGGGACTAAAAACGGAGAAGGGAAAGGAGAATAGACAAGTACTTACAGTGACAGATTTGGGGTCCTTGGTGACGATGACGGTAGGGTCAACAAAGTATCCGGTAGAGGAGTCGGCTGGATCGGAAAGTCAATAGGCAAACAAAGATGGATTAGCTATATGTTGGTTGCACTTAGATAAAGGAAATCGATGGATAAGACGAACAGGTTCCTCCACAGAGGATCTCGCCTCCCTCAGCCTTAGCCTTGGCGATCAATCCGGTGATCTTGTCAAACGAGGCTTGGTTGCTATTGGAGAGAGGTCCAGTACATGTCAAGGTTAGCTTTGAAATGCGAAAGCGAGGCTAAGAGCAAAGGAGTATAGGCGCACATAACAGGTCCGACAAAGTTCGACCAGTCGCTGCAAGGTCCAACCTTGATTCGGGAGACCTCCTTCTTCATGGTCTCTCCCCATCCGGCATCCCAGAGCGACTTGGGCACGTACACTCGACCCAAGGCCGAGCACTTCTGTCCAGAGTATTCGAATCCAGATCGGATGGACTGCAACACAGTCTCCTTGATGTCCGCACTCTTGTGGATCAAGTGGAAGTTCTTTCCTCCGGTCTCTCCAACAATTCGGGGGTAGGATCTGTAGAGATCGACGTTGTTGGAGATCTGCTTCCAGAGTCCCTTGAACACGGCGGTCGAACCGGTGAAGTGAAGACCAGCGAAGGACTTGTGATCGGTGCACTGCTTGACGACCTCAGGCGCCGGTCCGGGAACAAACTGGATGACCGATCCGGGCACACCGGCCTCGAGAAGAATCTGCTGGGTGAGGTAGTTGGCGTAGGTCGCCATGGGGGAAGGCTTCCAGATCGTCACGTTTCCAACGATGGCAGGAGCGGCAACGAGGTTACCTCCAATGGCAGTCTGTGGGTAGAAAGTGAAAAGGTTCAGCTTGACACATTGGTGATCGGCCGATACAATGAGAAACATACAAAGTTGAAAGGAGTACTGTAAATAGAATATAGAGGAGTTTCAGTGACTTGCGCTAACGAGATAAGACCCTGAAAGTTCTCAAACACTTACACGGCAAGAACGAAACCCTCGAGAGGTCGGAACTCGGTTCGGCTGTTGGGACAGAAATGAGAAAACGATGAGAGAGGTTCAAACCTGCGCGCAGAACCTTTTCGACTTACTTCCACACTCCCGGAGAGTTCTCAGAAGGCTGCTGAGCGTAAAGCTGCTCGACAAACTTGACACCAAATCGGAAAAAGTCGGCCATCTGAACGGTGAGAGGATCAAAGAGAGGATGAATTATTTGAGTTCCTCGTCAGTCTGAGGAACGTAGATGGATAGGTTACACCACAGACAAGGTCAGACGAACCTCTGCGGCAGCGTCGATCTCGGCCTGCCAAGCGTTCTTTCCTTGTCCGAGCATGGTGGCAGCCATGAGCTTGTATCTATGAACGGCAGAAACTCTTGTTCGGTATGTCTTCCTAGATGAAGAGCACAGAAAAGACGAAAACTCACCGGTACTTTCCAGAGACAAGGTCAGCCGCCTTCAAGAAGATGGCGGCTCGATCGTTCCAGGGAAGATCCTCCCAGGCTCGCTGAGCCTTGAGCGCACCAGAGATGGCCTGCTCGACCACCTCAGGAGTAGCGGCGTGATAGTTGCAAAGAACCTTCTTGTGATCGTGGGGAGTGTTCTGCTGAAGGATGTTTCCAGTCTTGACCTGAATGGATAGGGAAGGCAGCCAAGGGGAAGACAGAGGTTGGCGCAAATATTCAAAAAGGACGGAGATGAGGAGATGAGGATACGAGAAGAAAGACGAACAGGCTTTCCATCGATGATACAGGGGATCTCGAAAGGCATCTGGGACTCCATCTCGGAAAGAGCATCCTGAAGAGCCTTTCGCTCTGGAGATCCTGCAGGGTAGTTACCCTGGAAGGAAAGAGAGCAGGTAGAGAACACAGGAACAAATCATCAGCAAAATTGAATGAGATAGAGAAGAAGAAGAAAACGATTGATGATAGAAACATGCGCGCTTAGAAAGAAAAGAAAAAAGAAGAAGAAAAAAAGAAAGAGATAGAAACGATGTAGAAAATTTTCAAAGAAAAAACAGATCTACTTACCATCGGCTCGTTAGCGATCTTAGGGATAGAGAATGAAGCAAGAGAAGCCATATTAAATTACGATGAACGGATCAAATAAGATAGATATGTGGTAAGGAAACTATGTTGTCTGTGAAAGTAAGGAGAAGGAGAAAGAGAAGAAGAAGGAAGAGAAAAAAAAAAGAAGTTGTCCGTTTTAAATTGACCAAACGATCAGATTACCGCCGCGCTCTCTTACCGCCCGCCCATCTGGAATTACCGCTCACGCTCATCATTTACTTTCCCTTTTTTCTTTCTTTCTTTTTTTCGAAAAAAAGAAAAGAAAAGAGAGAGAGAGAAGAGAGAAGAAGAAAAGAACCTAGGGATAGATGCGCTCGGTCGAGAAGAAGATGATATGAAAATAATCAGGGTTTGATACATGACCACAGACGGATACCTGAGCAAAAGATTCGAGTGCCAATCGATATACAATTCTTAAGAGTGTTAAAGACACAGATAGTTGTATACAGGTTGATATCAACGATTTCAGATCGACTCTCTTGTGGTCTGTTCCTATGACTTTGTCTTCTCTCTCTTTCTTTTTCTTATCCTTTCTTCTTGAAGCTCAAGTAGAATAGTTTGTCACAGCTCAGAGCAAGCGAGGTAAAGAAGAGAAGAAAAAGAAAGTCCAGAGTGGAACCTAGAGAAATGACTCGCCTCATAGTCGGTGGATACGTCTTACATTCGGCCAGCATCATCCTTGAACGGATCTTGAGATTTTGACATGGATGGTAAACATAACAAGAAGAAGAACATCATCATCATCATCATCATCATCTATGCTCTTCCTCCCATCTACCTTCTCTTCGACCCTCTGTGTGTGTACTCTCTCTCTCTCTCTCAAAGGTAGCGCGCTAAAGGCGAGGCAGACTTCGAACGTGGCTGCTACATTGCCGCTTAACCCTAACAGTTCACCTTCTATCCGATATCCTCTCTTCACCTTCTTTCCCTTCTACTCATTAATCAGTCGAGCAATACATTACTATGCAGGGATTCAACAAGTACCATCCTCCGGACTATGATCCCGCAAAACACCCGACTCTAAATAGTTATCATAATAAACATGCTCTCGGAGACCGGGCCCGAAAGATCAACCAGGGCATCCTTATCGTTCGGTTCGAGCTTCCGTTCAATATCTGGTGCGGTGGTTGTGAGGCTCATATCGGTGCGGGTGTGAGATACAACGCCGAGAAAAAGACGGTTGGCAAGTACCTGTCCACTCCGATATATGGCTTCAGATGCAAATGTCATCTATGCGATCACTGGTTCGAGATTAGAACGGACCCACAGAACGCACAGTACGTTGTTCATGAAGGAGCTAGAAAGAAGGACGAGGACTGGGATCCAGAACAGAACGGAGGATATGCCATTCAAGGTGAGCACATCCTTTTTTTCCGTCTTTCATACGGTCGTTCATCTCTCTGCTCCTGTCCGACTGACATGATACCTTGCTCTATCCTCCGATAGACACCGAGAAGCCATCCACCGCTGCCCCGGACGCGTTCTCCCAGCTCGAAAAAACGACGACTCAACTGTCGACGACCCAGCAGCGAGAACAACGCTTGTTCGAGCTGTACACTTTGTCCTCCCAAACGACCTCCGATCCGTATACGCTCTCCACCAAGCTTCGCTCAACCTTCCGAGCGGATAAGCGGGTCAGGCTCGGAAAGCAAGCACAGGACGACGCGATCAGGTCAAAATACGGGCTGGCCGATAGGGTCAGGCTCACGATCGACCAGGGGACCTCGACCGATTTGAATGCAAGTCCGGTGGAAGAGATGGACGCATGGAAGGCAGGAAGAGACGACATTCAAAAGAGAGAAGTTGAAAGAGGCAGAGACAGAGCCAAGAGACCGTCATCCCAGGATGCTCCTCAGTCTGGAGTCGAAAGGCTCAAGAGAGTCGTGGTGGGGAATACAAAAAGGCGATTCGACCCATTCCACCGACCTGGTTCTGCCTCTGCTCTGTCCTCCAGTTCTTCTTCGGTCTCATCCTTGGATGGGTACACATTCAACACAGGATCCTCTTCTTCCTCCTCAAGGTCGAAAGTTCGATCAATCAAGCTGCCTCCTCCAAAACGGTCGTCCTCCACAGTTGCCTCTGTCCCTATCTCTGTCTCTGCACCAGGTCAAAAACCCGGTGGGCTTGCACTCATAGGAGAGTACCAGAGCGATTGAGCTAGGTGTCCCAGAACGCGAGTCTTCCTTTTGCTATCTGTATATCTTCCTTCGATCTTTGTCCTTCAGTCTTTGCGTCTTGTTCTCTCTTTCTTTTTTTTCCCTTGCATTCGGGCCCTCTTGGTAAACTTTCAATCTCCACTGTATCCATAATCCTGTTTGATTCCCAATGTATCTCCTCCCTGTCCTTGTTTTCATGCTCTCTGACACGTATACAGGTCATGGGCAGCGTTTAAATTTAAACGAGCCTTCCTCATCTGGAAAGCAAGGTATGAAACCATCGAGACTTTTCTAGATGGGCTGATAAGATCCCTCGCCTGTAGCCGTTCGACTTCCGACCGGTGGTCGGTTCGGACTCGGTGCCGCTCCCAATCTTTGGCCTTGGCCTTGACCGAACGACTGTGTCGGTGCTGATCCAGGTCCGGATGGACTAGGACTAGGACTCGGAACGTTGTAGCCTCCGGGAATGGCTGCTTCCATATCGGAAGCTTGCCAAACTATTATAGTATTGACCAAGACAGAGTCACAAGGCTCGTCGAGTCAACACCTCTGTTCGTTCTACAAGAGGAAAAAGGAAGAAGGAGAGAGAACACTATAGATGACACATAACCCTTACCAGTCTGAGTGGAACCGGTGTTCAAATTGATTCCTCTAGAAGCGAGGAAGGGCACATCGATCCCTGGGGCTTGGGCATACGTCTCGTCTCCTCTCTCTCGGAGCGTAGCTACAGTCGAATAGAACGTAGGAACCTAAGAATCAAATGTTGTTTTTACCATCAGTTTCAACAAGAAACATGGTCAGAAGGATTGATTCCTTTTTTTATTTATTTATAGAATTAACAAATCCAGGTCTACATCCGAAAGAAGAGAAGCGAGCGAGATTATCACCTTGAGAAGGATATGGATGAGCGTAAGTGTCCAAACCAAGAAAGATTGTCGATGGCCATACCGAATGAGCCAAATCAGGTCGACCGGGAGCACGCTCAGCCCAAGAAACCCGGCGAAGAGCCGGAGTGGCTGATTTGTCGTCTGGAGCTCGTTCGCGATGATTCCAAAGAGAAACAGTTCCAAGTCTACAAGATGGACAGAACAGAGAACGGGGTGCGTCAGCGAGACTAGGTCACGATTGAATACGTTTGCATTCCAAAAAGACGTACTGTATCGAGGCGATTTAAATGGCGACAACAAGAGCGCTAGAGACTAAAAAAATTGATCGGATGAGAACCTCAATATGGGGTTTCTCGGATGACTGCTCTCTAAAGAAGAATCCTCAAGTGCATGTACACTTACAGCTTGGGTAGCCAGAAGCTTCCGAGTATCACTTTAAATACAAATACAAATATAAATATATTTTGATTCGTTCCATCACAAGAAGTAAGTCATGTCAGACAGAGTTAAAGCTAACGAAGCCATCCAACAAAGGCCGACAACCGACAGAAGAAACGTACAATGTAAAAGACATTGAGATGATTGATGGTGAGGAGAACAGAGTAGATGGCCGAAAGATTGGGCGTTCTTCGGGTCATTCCTCGACGCGTCCTTATTACGCGTCTCTACGCGCCTCTACGCGCCTGCTTTCTTGACTTACACGCGTCCGTCGCTTTATACCTTCTTCCTCTCTTTCTATCCCTCTATCGTAAGAACAACGAGACAGTCTCTACCCATGGACGACTTGTCGGATCTATCAGACTCGGATTTCCCAACTCTAGCACAACTGATCGATGCAGATACATCTAGACGCCAGGTCGATTCTCTATCGTCACCGTGCTCTTCGACTGCCTTTACTTTCACGACAAAATCAAAAGGCAGAGGTGGATTGGATCCCAACTCGAACCACGTCGATCTGCCTCGCTCTCCTCTCAGTGCTTCATTGAACCATCCTGTGGTAAACGTCTCTAAGATTTCGTTGAAGAGTTCACCTCTGATCTCGTCCAGTAAACACATAGACCTGGAAGGTCAGTCCGGAGGGAGCCTCAAGGAAAACATATTTCTTATTTCACTAGATCATCCCGAGGCTCTCGATCCGTCCATCAAACACAACTCAGACCCGCAAACTCCTCGTTCTGTTACGCAACCCCTTTCGTCCCTCACAGGACGGACGACTCGACGTCGAAGTGGGCGGTGCAATGTAGGCGACCTGTCGCCATCTCCTTCTGTCTTTTCCAAAGGTCATCAGGCAATGGATACAGACGCTTTTGGGTCTGATTTGCTATCGTCTTCTCCTAGTTCGAAGCGTCCCTTAGAGAAACCGTTTGAACAAGACATTCAACCAGGCGAGACTTCTCGGAAAGATCCATCGTTTGTTTCCGATAAAATAAAGAAATTAGTAATCCCTCAAGATGTGATCTCACTCCTTTCAGAGGATGAAGAAGAAGAGGAAGAAGAGGAAGAAAACTCAAACGAATCAGAATCAGAAAGAGAAGCAGTCGAACGGTTCGTGATGGGGGAGAGAGACACAGACGTCGTCCGTTCGGCGGACAAGGCCCTATCGAAGTCATCCAGTCCAAATTTTGCGAGCAGGACGAACGACAAAAAAGAGGCTATCGCCAAGCCCCGAACGAAATGTTTCACAAAGCCAACAGGAATCGATCGGTCCGATGGGCGTTCTGCTTCTCCGTCAGTGTTGGCTTCACCGAAGAGTTTGGATGCCTCCATGTCACCGACCGGGTCGACGGCTTCTCCCGCGATCGTCATCGATGACTGGGGGTTCCAGGTAACGGACGATGGGTACCTCGTTTCGAACGAGGACGAGGGCGTTCTCAGATGCAGCCCTCCTCCGAAACGGCCTGGTCTCCTCCAGGATGATCATCTTGCTCGTGGGTCTCCCGGTCCTTCGAGATTTCCATCGTCGAGCGCGCCGCGTTGCGAGCCTCGTCCGAGGGCGAAACCACGCTCAAGGTTAGCAGAGACTTGGTCTGAGCCGAGCACGATCAGTTCTACCCAGACGGTCATGAAGGTAAACTCGAAGCATTGGAAGGTCCGCCGAGAGACCTTGGCTATCGACCTGGTGGACGAACTCGATAGGAAGGTCTTCAAACAGGCCATCCGACCGTCTCTCCGCAGGGATCTCGAGCCGAACGATCAGAAGGATACGTCTGGGCTTGGTGGGTTGATATGGACAGGAAAGCTGAGGACCACAGCTGGATTGAGCAGGTGGTGTCGAAAAGAAGGGCCGGGCGGGAAGAACGACGTTCGACATATCTGCACGGTAGAACTGAGTACCAAGGTGAGGAGCGCAAGCAGAAAGCGGATGGGCTGACGAGCGAATGCGGAAGGAACGAACGGGCGATGAGTCGCTGACGGTTCTGTCTTTTTGTTTCTCTTTTCTTTCGGTCTCATAGATTTTGGATACAGAAGAGAAAGTGTTAAGCACGACCGCACACGAACTGGTGAGAGATGTCCACTCTGTTATATAGGGGTTTTTTGTCCTCGTTCACTCTCTGAGAGGAGCTAAAAGAAAAAGATCAGAATGAATGAATGAATGAATGAATGAATGAATGAATGAATGAATGAATGAATTCTTCTCTATTCAACGAAAACAGTGCCATCTGGCTACCTGGATATTCGATGGGAAGAACACCAAACCACACGGAAAAGAGTTCAAAGCATGGGCCCGGAAAGTCATGGACTACCGAGCGGATATCTCGATCACCGTATGTGTCTCTCTGTCTCTCTGTCTCTCTGTCTCTCTCTTTTCCCACTTTGTGTGCGTGTTGCTGCGACTGATGCATATACATACGTGTGCGCGTGTGCGCGTGTGCGCTATACAGACGAAACACACGTTCGAGATCGTCCACAAGTTCAAGTGGATCTGCGAAGGATGTTCCGCCAGGTAAGTCCCCACGAGTCCGTTTCGGTTGATCCCTGCTTACGCCCACTCGGCCGACACGCCTCTGATGGCCCCGTTAGCTCATTGATTCGTTCTCTGTCTGTCTGTCTGTCTGTCTCTTGGGCGCGCATATACACACACACACACACACACACACACACACATACACGTTGACTGACGTAGTTACGGCAGAGACACGAAATCTATAGACCCGAGCAAACAATGCTGTGGGAAATGCAAAGGCCGACTGATCCCCCAATTTGGATCTCACACCACGAACCAAGGCCGAGCGCAGGGGTCGGCCGGTTCGGATCCTTCTGGGTCGGCGGGACCCGGGACGCCTGGGAAACCCAACGCTTATCGAGGTTCGTTTTTCATTTCAGAAAGAAAGACAACGAGAAGAAGAAGAAGGAGGAGGAGAAGGAGGAGGAGGAAAAAAAAAAAATAAATTCGGCGACGATGATAACGATTGCCGTGAATCCAAAAAAGAAACCTGGCTGATCTGCTGATGTTCTTTCTTTCGGCCGCGCTCGACTCGCAACCGAGAAAGAGTTTGTCAAGGAAAACTACAAGTCGACAGCGAGCCCTGGGATGACTGCTCCTCAGGTGATGAAACTTGTTGCTGAGAAATGGCGAGCTCGACAGTCAGCGATGCCGTCTGCACCCTCGTCACAGACTGGGACCGGTCCCGGCCTCGGTCCCGGTGTACCTGTGGAGGGGGGAACGAAAGCAGATAGAGGGGCGGATGGATTGTCGGGTGTCTTGAAAGGGTTGAGCATCCGAGAGGAAAACACACTCTGACGAACCAGCCGAGGGGGGGTTTTTTTTTTCCAAGTATTAAAATAATAATAATAAAAAAGATAAAAATCTCCTTCGATCGACTGTCTCCCGTTTTGTGTCAGGTTTGTGTGTGCGTGTTCTTCCACAGAGGGGGCTTTTTCCATGATATATGAGGGGAATAAGAAGGAAGAGAAAGGGTTCTTTATATAATCAAGATCGCCATGTTTACTGCTGCTTGCACCTGTCAACGAGAAGGAGAGGGGTTTGTCGAAGGAAACGCATCAACACAAACACACAAAAGAGGTTAGAGCTGGACCGGGATGTTATCTCTGAGAGAAACACACAAAGAACGTACTCTTGAGGGTTCTGAGCGCCGGCGGCAGGGGCGGCATCGTCGTCCTCATCATCATCCTCGTCATCCTACGTACCGATCGGCCAAGAAGAACGAGAAGAATGAGTCTCAACAAAGGGAAACGATGAAAGGCAAAGGCAGCAGCAGAGGGGAGTCTCACAACGTCCTCGTCGAGCTCATCGTAGTCGTCATCCTCATCCTCGTCGTTGTCGTACTCCAAAGCCTTGCCGGTAAAGTAATCTGGGCGGGTGCGATGGGAATGAAACGAAAATACGAAAGAAAGAGACGTAAACATCGGCCAGACCATGAAAGGGTGGGTCGAGAGAGAAAAAAAAAAAAGGGGAAAAATAAAAGAAAACAAAGACAAATGGAAAACACACCGATGGCTCGGGGAATGATTCGCTCCTTGAGGTCCTCTCCGACTTGGTAGTCGAGCTCCAATCGCTGATCGAGGGTCTCGAGCTCGGCCTCGTCGATATCTCCGTTCTCGAGGTCCTCCATGTTTGGCGGGGAAGGAGGGCTGAAGAAGCTGAAGAACGAATCGGTGGGCACGGTCTTTTTGACGATTCGGGTCTTGCCCGTGCTCTTGTTTCGCTGCTTCTTGGTCTCGATCGTCTTGGTGAGGTCCTTGTCGGCGTTCCAGTTGATCTCGGTTCCCTCGGCTCGCTCGTAGACAAAGTCTCCCTGGTAGCCGACCTCCTCCTGGTAAAAGTAGGTCTTGACGAGCTCGGTGTTGGTAAAGTACTCGTTCGGGGCAAACACAAAGGTGAGCTTGAACCCGGGGAGATCATCCTGGAGGTAGGAGAGCTGGATGTCGGTCAACGACTTGAAGGCCTGGTGGGTGGTTAAGGGGGGGGGAAGAGAGGGAGTGGGTGAG
>MVAH01000192.1:0-33575 GCA_014825575.1 Phaffia australis
AGGTGTGTGTGTGTGTGTGTGTGTGTGTGTGTGTGTGTGTGTGTGTGTGTGTGTGTGTGTGTGTGTGTGTGTTTGTTTGCTGTATGCCTCAGAATGGTGTGTCGGCCACTCGCTGTGTTCTGTGCTTGCTCTCAGACTTGATAAAATACTCCCTCCCATCTCTTCCCTGTTTCTCCTCCTGATGAAGGGCTAGGTGCAGCATGTTGCGCGACGTATTCACATCTCTTTTCCACCGATTCTTAAGGTAAACATAAGATAGTAGTTTGTTGTTTGAGGGCACCGATCCAGAAGGGCCATAAATCGACTATCATCGGACAAGGTTTCTCTCTAGCAGCCAGAGCCATATATTTATAGGCGACTTGCCGAATATCCTGAACATATGTTTTCTGATATTCGTCGAGTGATAACGTTCTAAACCCATTCAATATCAACATCTCCAATCTGTTCTCTTCCGATCCAGAACCGTCGGAGAACAGTGGGCAGTCTGATCTTCTCTATCCACAGCCCCTCATCGAGGGATTCTTTCCTCCCACCTTTCGCCCTGCTCACCATAGGTCTTCTTCTACTATCAAATTTATTCCTCATCGCTTCAGTCAATGATCCTTCTGGGCGTTTAGCCGAGGAGAAGACAACACCGTTCTCAAGCAAAGCGATAAGCAGTCGGGGGATAGCAGCGGCAGTACCGTTGAGTGTGTGAGCGAACGTTGTCGGTGATGTCGGTGGCGTAGCTTTGTTTGTCGGATCGGTCGGAAGTACAGGTGTGGGGGTGTTGTATGTGATTAACAGTCGACGGGCTTGATAAGACGTGCAGTTCGAAGTGGAAGAAATCTTTGGGAAAAAAAAGAGGGTCAACGGAAAGCGAGTGAAAGAGAGAGAGCGCACAGACAAAATCAGTAACGAACCTCGCCCCAGGCAGCTTTCCCAGGCATCCAAGCTTCCATGTCAAACTTTCTGTATGCTGACGCGCCAAGTTCTTCTGATGGCATATCCAATACTCTATTAAGGAGCAGATATAGGAAGCACCGTGTATCAGAACCACATCAAGCAACCAAATTGGAACTAATTATCGGCCAGATACAAGCAAATATATAGATCAAGACTTGCCTAACAGTCAAACCAAGACCAGCAACGATGTCTTTTTGTAGAGAAACAAGCTTGTCGAATTCATGCTCCGAGCTTTGTTCATCCGAGACAACAAAAAGTTCGACTTTTGAGAATTGATGGACTCTATAAAGTCCTCTGACGTCGGTTCCTCCAGAGGTCTCTGGCCGATAGGCCTTACCGATACCGACGACACGTTGAGGGAGCTCTGGATAGAAGAAGTTTCGATCAAAGAATGAGCCAGCCAAGGGAATCTCTGCTGTTGCTGCCAGACAGAGCTGTTGTGCCTCCGGGGTAGTAGGTGTGATCTGGTAGGCCTGGGAGGAACCATCTCTATCTCTGGGAGAAAATCCACAGCGAGAGGCGATGTCAGCACGGACGACGTCCGGACAGGAGACTGGGGTGAATCCATGGTCGACAGCAACGGATAGCGCATATGATTGGAGGGTCTGCTCGAGGACAGAGGCCGCGCCTCTGAGAAAGTACCAATTTGAACCGGTGACAATCGAAGCAGATTCAAAGTCAATGACTCCCAGTTGCCGCCCGATGATGAGATGATCCCTGTTCGGGTCTGCCGGTAAGGGTTCCGGGCCTAGGGTAGATATCACTTTTGCGTTTTCCTCTGGACCGAGCGGGCTATCCGGGTGGGTATCGTTCGGTATTCTCAATGAGAGACTGAGTAGAGAACTCTCAACCTCGGCCAAAGTAGTCATCACTGTTTGAATATCTTTTTTCAGCCGTTTAGCATCATCCACCGCGCCTGGTTGTTTAGTTCTAACTCGATCGCTCAGAACTGAACGTTGGTGTTTCAGCGTATTTGACTCATGGATCAGACTAGCCCTACGAGTGGCGAGCGAGGCTGCTTGAGCAATCTGTTCGATTGAAATCGAAGCATTTCTGACCGTTGCGTTCCGCTGGATAGATTCGAGCGAGCTGAGCAGAGGTTTGTAGTCCAATCTAGGAGGTGAGATGCTGATCGTTTCCGAGTGGACCGAGCCAGAAACGTGTCGAGTTAGTAACAAAGATCTTGTACTTATAGATAACGGGGATATGGATAAACGGAGAACCCTGCAAGAAACTAGCATGGTCTTTGAAGCTTCGCAAACTGATCGATCTTGTTGAGTATAGAACAAATGTTTTGTGAGAAGACTTCCTTTTTAAAGCGTTTGTAGTCTTTCTAAATTTTATAACCTTTCTCGTAGTCCTTTTATTAGTCTTTGCGCTCAGTCCGACTTCTTGCAGTTGGCTTCGACAAATTCTTAATACGATTCGTAGTCAACCTCCTTAATATCTATTTAACCAGGCTGCTAAATTTCCTCGCGCGTCTTCGGCTCGCCTCTTTTTCACCTCTCCATCGCATACATCCTTCTTTGGTCACCTCCTTACAATATCTCATCGTACTATAACACACAAAAAATAAATATAAATAAGAAGTATCCCTGCCGGAAGAGAAGACACATAGTCGTTCATTACACATGGCCAAAGGACAGATCGCAGGCATTGCCACGGATGGTACCCAAATCTTTAAGGTCAGCCCTCTTTCCTTCACGCGTCCGGTATCCTTTCACTCTTCGCCCTTTTGCGGTCTTCTTTTCTCTTGGACGGAGCACATACTGTGATAGAGACGCGTTCTTTCGGCGGAAGGAGTGTTCAAAGTATCAGTACGATCTTAGCGTCAGGTACTGACTCTTCCGCTTGAGATTGTGTTCTTGACATTATATGGGATGGATCTTCTCTAGGCCACATACTCGAACGTTCCGTAAGTCGTTGTTTCAAAAGCTTCAACCACTCGGTCATCTCGTCACAGAGGCAGACAGACCGGATCAACAGATGTTTTAGAGTAAGAGTCCTAATAGATGCCTCTTTCAACGTCTCTTCCTGTATCAATGATCTACAGAGTACTTGAGATGTATGTTTTACAAGCTTTGTGTCGACTCATATACCTGAAACCCTTAGACGATCAGCTCTGATATTCTACACGTATCTCCCGCTCACAACAGGTTGTGCAAAGGAGTAGCTGTCATGAGAAGACGATCCGATTCCTGGCTGAACGCTACTCAGATCTTAAAAGTTGCCGGATTTGATAAACCTCAAAGGACTAGAGTTCTGGAGCGAGAAGTCCAGAAGGGCGAACACGAGAAAGTTCAGGGAGGTTACGGAAAGTATCAAGGTACGTCGGATTTTTTTGTCACTGTTCATCTCATATGAGCAACTTCTGACGTTCCGGCTTAATTCGACATTATCTCCGCATAGGAACCTGGATTCCCATCGAGCGTGGTCTCGCTCTGTCTAGACAGTATGAGGTCCTCGACCTCATGCGGCCCATCATCGATTATATTCCTACCGCTGATTCTCCTCCTCAGGCACCGAAGCATATTACTGCCGCTCCGAGCCGTCAACCTAGGAAAAGCAAGGGTGATTCAGCCACACCTCAGAAGGCTGGCTCCGTCAGTTCAGCTACTTCCCAAACACCTCTCTCTAGCCGACAGCTTTCCCGGGCTCAACACCAGGCTCAAGCGCAGGCTAAAGCAGAGGCGGCTTCAGCTCTAGCCGCTGAAAAGAAAGAACGAGCCAAGCGAGATAGAGAAGAAAAAAAGGCTGCCGCCTTAGCAAAGGCTCAAGCAAAAGCTGATGCCGAGGCTTATGCTGCTAGAGAGAAAGAGACCACGATGGATCTTGCCGGCTCTCCACTGAGCGGAGAATCTTCTGTCGGTAGCCCGAGTGCTGGCAGCTCATCTTCCAGGACACCCAGTCCATTGTTGGGGAGTGACGATGACGGCGACGATGGGACGTACCGCGAAGGAGGATCTGGCATGAAACGAAAGTTCCGCGGTGGATACGATCCAGCCCATTCAAGCCGTCGACAACGGCCAACCCCGAAAAATGAGGATCTTTCCATGGGAGCTCTTCCATCGAGCGAGATGTCTGGATTTGCAACTGGCCAGGAGCTCCTCGGAACGGACAGATATGAGGATATCATCTTGGACTACTTCATCTCAGAGACATCTCAGATTCCTCCGTTCCTGGTGAACCCACCTGCGGATTTCAACCCGAACCATCCGATAGACGACGACGGCCATACCGCCCTTCATTGGGCCTGCGCCATGGGTCGAATTCGAGTAGTCAAACTGTTGTTAACAGCTGGGGCGGACATCTTCCGAGTCAACCATTCTGAACAAACTGCGCTTATGCGAAGTGTCATGTTCAGCAACAATTATGACGTCCGAAAATTCCCAGAACTATACGAACTCTTACACCGATCGACTCTGAATATTGATAAGAACAACCGGACCGTCTTTCACCATATTGCCGACGTCGCGCTATCCAAAGGAAAGACTCACGCGGCAAGGTACTATATGGAGACCATCCTTGGCAGGCTGGCCGATTATCCAAAGGAACTCGGTGACGTTGTCAACTTCCAGGATGATGAGGGCGAGACAGCTCTAACACTCGCTGCCCGGGCACGCTCCAAACGACTGGTCAAGAGTTTGCTCGATCATGGAGCAGATCCAAAGCTGGCCAACCGGGATGGCAAGACCGCGGAAGACTATATTCTTGAGGATGAACGGTTCAGGTCGTCTCCGGTCATCGGATCTTACCAGCCTGTCAGTCGGATTGGTCCATCCTCATCATCAGGTGGTGGACCATACATCGGTCAGATGTCCTACACTGGGTACACTAATCCATCTATTCACGCCGGTCCTTCTAATCACTCCCATTCTCACTCTCACCAGCATTCGGTCTCATCAGTGCATTCATCCGGACTATTACCAAAGGTGTACCATTCGCAGACTGCTCAGCTTGTCGCCGGTCAAACGACGACCGAACTCTCGCTCCTTCTTGCTTCGCTTGCTAAATCGTTCGATGCAGAACTTCAGGCAAAAGAACGAGATATCACACAGGCAAATTCACTGGCAAACAGTATCAATCTCGAGCTAGGCGAGACTAAACGTCGAGTTGGTATCCTCCAGTCGGCCTTAGGCGACAGACTGACAGAAGGAAATGAAAGGTTAGGACAGCTCGAAGCGGAGTTGAATGAGAGGATGGAAAGGAGGTATGCGGCTGGTTGGAACGATTGGAGATCCTCACATCTGGCGAGAGAGCGCGCATATCTGACAAATCCTACTTCAGCCAACCCGGACGAAACGGTAGATTTGGTCGAGCTTCTCGCCGAGCCTGTAGAAGGGGGATCAGCAGAAGACCGAGGGACAGGGCTTGAGGTTGAACGAACATTGCTCAATCAGGAGATCGAGATGAGAAGGAAACGCAGAAAGGAACTCTTTGCCAGACTTGTAAGACTCCAAGCAGAGCTCGGGACTGGACCGGAAATGGAAAAGTACGCGAAGATCATCAAAGCTAGTGCGGGAGTGAGAAACGGAGAAGGGGATGTGGAGGAGACCATCAACGGACTACTTCATGCGATAGAGGGGGATGCCGCTGCTGCCACTGTCCTCGCTCCCTTATCGCCTTCACCACCGCCACCGCCCCCTGCTCTTCGTGCATCGGGTGATTCAGACAGGATCACCCCGCAGACTCAATCCCGTGGTCAGGGGCAAGACGAGGAAATGCGATCGATGGAGGATGAGAAGGTCATTCGGCAGGAGGGATTTGTGAATTCTGCAAACATACTGTAATCCTGTCTTTCTGCTCTCCTCTCAAGACCTAATTCATCTTTTTGTTCTTTCTTTACTAGCTACATTATCTCTTCTTCTTCTACCCCCTCATACTTTGGTTGTTTCTTTCTTTCTTTTGGATTTGGGATCTGGAGTTTGATCTGGATGGCAAACTAAGGCAAATAAGCCAACTGTATGTTATTGTTATTGTTATTGCCATTGCCTATCTCTACAACAAGTGCAATGCCCGTTCCTTGCCTCCTGCTTCAATCAAGCAGAAACGTTCAAAATCTTCTCTATGGAGGCTTTATCGATCACTGAAACCTTACGCTTTCCCTGTCTAAATAAGTTCATTCTCTCACCCGCTTACTTCCTTGACCACCTACTACACCCATCGATCCTGACATAGCCATTTTCCCACTCACTGTCCCAACCCCACTGCCACTTCCACCTGTCGTCGCTGCTTGTCCAGTGATAGGCCATCGACTCTCTAGCGAAGACCTACCTTTAGCACGTTCCATCCTCATCTTTTCGACCAAAGCGCTCATCTGGCCTTCAAGTATATGCTCCTCTACACTTTGCTTCCCTGAAAAAGACCCACCTCCAGGACCATTGTTTGAAGGTTTCGATTTACCTTGATCTCTTATCCCTGGCAGAGAGGCTGAAGCAGCGGCAAACGTTGTCGAGTTATTTGGCGAAGAGGATGTGGAAACCGATGAAGGAAGGAGGGAAGAAGAAGGAGAGATCAAGCTGCCAACTCCTGAGGAAGTAGATACTTTTGAGCCTTCCATCGCGTCCCAAAGTGGCCAGAGAGAGAGGATTTCTTGTACTACTTTAGCTACGAGCTGGAAATTTGCGCTTATTTTCGAGATGTAAGTTATTGCATCGAGTGTGGGGTCTTGTTTATCGGCTGTCGTCGATGATGTTGGTGATGGATCGGCTATATCAACTGAGTTGTGGTTGATTGTAGAAGAAGTGGGTTGATTGAGTAGTGGATTCATAGGCAGTGGATGGTTCTTGGGTGCAGGTGGTAATCGAGAGTTTCTCCCTGGTATAGATGGCTGCGATGAACTACTCAACGGCCCATTCGCATTTAGTCCGTTGATTAATGATCCAGTCGTGTTGCCCAAGATGGTAGTGGTCTGGGCGATAGCAGCGTTGGAAACTGAACTCGAAGCAGAAGAGACATTAAAGTTATTTGTAGGAAGATGGGCTATAGGCTTCTTGGGGTTGACTGCTTGAAAATGCATCATGGCAATGTAGAGGCAAGCGATGGCAATGATGTAAGGTGGATACAGCAGGCATAAGTCTGTTCGATATGTATCGTTTACCATGAACCTGTTCGGTTATGATGTCAGGAGGAAACAGTGTCAGCGAGACGTTTCTTTTAGTGAAACGAAGGGGAATTGAAAGAGAAGGAGGATGGGTATAGAGGAGCTCACCAGGCATTCTCAAAAATCTCTTTTTCCACAACTAATGCTCCCTTTCCAGTTCCCCTACTCAACCCAGAGACTCCTTCAACCTCCATTTCTGACTGTCCGTTGGGTCCAACAGATATGTCAAATGAGCCTGTGTCGGATTTTTCTTTACCAGCTATGATGGCTAGCGCTCGATATGGATGGAAGACGACCAAATGAAAATCTAAGTCTTCAAGTAGGTAGAATTCCATCTCTGCTACTTTAGCATTATCTGACGGAAAGTATTTTATAGGTATCTTGAGGTCTGTTTCCGGGGTCATATGGAAAGAAGCATAGGTGCTCATGAGCGAAATCTCCTATCGGAAAAGACTGATTAACAGGAAAACACCAAGAATGTGAAAGTGAACAGGGCAAACCGTTAAACATGCTCCTCGCCTCCACCACTACACTCTTGATGTGAACTGGGGTTTCCTCTAGTTTCGCTGCCACATAAGAACACGTAGCTAGGACAAGATAAGGATCTGTATCGCAATATGCATTCTTCAGGTAAAAACGACGAAAGTAGACGATCGAAGTGGCTATCGGTCTTTGCCGGAGCTGTAATCGTTTTCCTAGTCGCTGAAGAACTGTTACAGATTCATTGGTTTGAATCCAACCAAGAACAAGAGAAAGAGAGAGTGGGACAGAATGTTCATCATGCTAGAATGGGTATATGTGTACGATCAAGAAGGAGAAGATAAGGTATATAAACGAACGATTAGCAAAATGAATGGAGAGACAAGCAAGTTGTTTCTTCGTCGCATACTGAAGATCAATCTCCCGAGCTTGATCTAACGTTGCCCTATCAAATAACCAATGCTTCCTGAATTTACTCAAGAAAATTCAGCACTTCGTAGGTGTTCAGTTTATGTGGAAAAAAGGAGAAGAGCCTCTCGACTCACGCATGCGAAGAGGTCCAGAAGTTAGCGGCCATGTTTTAGGCAGATCGGTATTAAGATGGAGATGATCCTTATTCCGCATGCGTCAGAGAAGGACTATCACCGTAGATTATCACTGTACGTGACCTTCAAGAATTTCTCTCACTTATCAGGATTTTTTTTCTCATCCAAGTGATAGGATTTGCATTGACTCTTAAGTTCCGAAATATTTCTTATGTGTTGGGATTCATCGCAGTATTCGCTATAAAGCCATTGAGACTCAAGGAGGAAGCGAACAATCGAAATATAAGGAAACATGTAGGATAATAGAGTAAGAAGAGACAAAAGGTAAAAGCCCGTCTTGAAATTATGAGGAATTAATCCTTTAAGTTGACTGTTGACTGAACGAAATACAAAATAATTTTCTTCTTGTCATATCTAATCATTTCTCTTAGGACCGGCCATGGATCCGCCAGTTAAGACACTCGGCAAAGGATCCAATCCGACGGTGGAAAGGAGACCGATGGATCCCGCGATGAGGACAATAATGAAGATAGAAGTGAGGAGGAGGAGAGTGAATGTTCTAGAAAACAAGAACAGAGAGTTATGTTCAACATTGAGATCTAGTCTAATCTGTTACGACGCGAATCACTCACGAGGAGATGTCCTTCTTCTCACAGGCCACGCCTCCATAGCTAGTGCCGTTCTCAGACTTGCCACACGCGCACCCGTAGCAAGACTTTCCAGCTCTGGTCACTTTCACGCACGATCCTCGGCC
Source organism: Phaffia australis (assembly GCA_014825575.1). NCBI lineage: Eukaryota > Fungi > Basidiomycota > Tremellomycetes > Cystofilobasidiales > Mrakiaceae > Phaffia > Phaffia australis. The sequence continues at coordinate 8,828 of MVAH01000192.1, forward strand.
ATTGCAGCTGGAGGTGTAATTTTGGCAAGCCTCATAAGAGGTGAGACACAATGAGGTTGAATATACAGGTAGGTTAGGAGCCGGGTACGAGTTGTTTCCAGGAGCAGAAGAGTTCGATGAGGGTGATGGAGCCATAGCTCGCTTATCGAGAGTAGCGGACAAGGCCGAGGTGGAAGGGGGAGTAAGGATCAGTATGAGAGGTCGCTGAGAAGTCGAGATCATCTATTTAAGAACATACAGACGAGCCAAAAAAAATCAGACAGATGTTTGAACTACGAAAATGATATGAAAGAACGAACTGAGTCAACCGCTGCCTTCACCACATTAACTGCCAACTTATATTCTTCCGACTTTGCCTCGACTCCCTGCAGCGAGTTGATCGACATGGCATCGTAGGAATCTTGCTCCTCTGGTAAGTGTAAAGATGCAGGATTAGAAATCCAAGAGGAAAGCGTCTGGAGCTCTCGATGAAGAGCCTGAGTGGCTTCTATATGTTTCCGTCGTATAAATGAAGGTGAAGAAAAGACCAATTAGCTTCATGAGACGCTGAAGCTTCAAACCATCTGTGAATTTTCAACAGACATGGATTGAACGTACCATCTTGTTTGACATGGAACAGATCCAGAAGAAACCCAGGGACATGGGCATGCTCAATCGATTCGCTAGCGTGTTTGAAAAGATCGGACGCCTTCTCAAGGTAAGGGTGGAGAAGAGATCGAAGGGAAGACGGGTTGGAATTTAATCGGAAAGAAGGTTCCTGGGAAGTGATATCTAATGGTCAAATAATATTTGCCACCAAATCAGCATGTTTAACTAAAGGAATCAACATAGCAAAGGAAGAGGCTCGCAACCGAAGATGATGGTTTAAAGGATGAACACGAACCAAGAGGATTTCCAACGTTTTGGACAATCAACACCCTCCCCTTTTCCCCTTCATCACCGTTCCAATGGGCGGAGTCCCTGAACATCCCGCCGACAAGCATTCGACCCCAGTCTTCAACATCTTCCCACAAATCTGGCAAGTGAACTCCCCTTGTAGCTCCAAGGTGATGAGCGAGAACGGATCGGGCTTGATCGTTGGTAAGCGTAAGTGGAGTTGAAGCAATATTGGCTTTCGAGCTAGACGGATTAGGGTATAGATATACCTGGGGATCTGAGAGAGTGGTCTGCTGTGCTAAAGAGAGAGTCCAGAGGAGGACCAGAGGAAGGGTGGATAGCAGCATCTTTGCTTCTGATTGCTAGTTCGTGTACGAAGATGTGTGTGAAAGGTGAGTGAGGAAAGAGAGATGAAGGAAAGCGAGCGATCCAAGGAACTCAGAGGAATTTCAGTGTATTTCGATTATTTTGCAAATTATCTAAGTTTTCCCTTGTTTTCAAAATAACGGATGAATACAAGATATTTATTGAACATTTAAAGAGCCCCAATTCTTCGGGTTTCCTACTTTCCTTCTATCCGTTCAACATGCTTGGCACGGGAACTTGTACACATAGATGCTGAATGTTGTATCTTTTCTCCCTAAAGCCTAAGTTAAAAATCAACAAGTAGTGAGAACAAGACGACAGACCCTGCTTTTCTATCTCTCCGTCGCTTGTTTCCTTGTTCTTCGTCTGCCTGTACAAGGTGAGCAGTTCAACGCGCGCACATACACACACATGAACATAACATGATTATAGCACCAACACTCCTATCAGATTTTAGGCGCAGAGCCTGGCACAACCCGGACTTTGATTTCTTTCACCTTTTCTAGCACTTTCGACTCAGCCTTTTCTTCCACCTCTATCTTCTCCTCATCCATACACCTATCAACAACCCTACTCAACTTCTCATATTCATCCTCTTCATCCGACGTTAGAGCGCCATAAAATGTCGGGTTCGATTTGGTTCGATAAATGAGGAATGTATGTGTTAAGAAATCGAGTCCATCTTGTTTTGTTTTAATCGTGCCTTTCGCCATCTCTGCTTGAACGGCCGATCGAAGAACTTTGGACGAAGGCAGATGAAGCAAGGACTCGAGAGGCAATCCTTCAGTCAAGAAACGGAGATAAGAATCTCGGTGCTCGGCTTGACATAGTAACACGAATCTTCCCGTTATGGAAATTGATGTAGTCGTCGTAGGAGGTTGAACAGCAAACGATTGCATTTTGACTAATTCCTGATTCGTATAACTAGCCACCTGTCGGTCGGCTCCCCCTCCTGTCGATAAAAAGGAGGCATCGGAACTCGATTTAACTTGAAGATATTGGGTGCCCATTACGACAACGATCGATGAACGGACTGGCAACGTCCAACAAGCCTCTCGAGGGACGACCAAGACTTGAATGATTCGAAGCGCAAAAAGTTCCAACACAAGCGCCTGATCAGAAGGTGCGAGACCGCTATGAAAGATCCCGATTCCTCGGATTAAGATGTCCACCGACGCTCGATCCTTCAACCGACGCAAATATGGTTCAAGCTCTTCGGGGGATGTACCGAGGAATCCATTAAGATCCATATGAGCTCCCGATTGAGTGACTAGATCTCGAGCAACGGTGGAGCATTGAGCCCGAGAAGTCACGAACAGGATCGATGGTTCACCAGGATGGGAATGAACCATATCGAATGCAGGTTTCGTCATTGCTTTCAGCAGTACTGCAGAATGAGGGATTGTGAACGTCTGAACTGTCGTTGAGAACGCGGTTCCTCGGTCTTTCGGTCTGAAGCTCAGAACGAAAGAAGGATCCACTCCTAACCATGATCCTAGATCCAACGGATCATTCAGAGATGCGCTCAATCCTATTATTCGGACCCGTGCTGCTAAAGTAGATACCAACAACCGAGAAACCGCCAATTCATGCTGTTCATCCATCAGGTGGAGATCATCCAACAAGAGCAACGACAGACTTCTCCCAAACTCGTCAGGCGAGGCGTTCGCGTAGAACGAAAGAAGAGCTCCAGGATGTGTGATTCCAATAAATGACTGGGTAGAAGGTCGCGATAAGAAATCAGACGAGCGCAAGAGAAGGTTGACATTGAGTCTCATACTCTGACTAAACGTCTCACGAAGCCGAGATATGTAATTCCGAGCATCGTCCTTCCGAGCAGCGACAACTAAAACCCGATAGGGTTGACTAGACCGAAGAGCGTTCCTGCACGATAACATCGAAACAGATAGAACAGCAATGGATTCATGTGTGTTCAGTACCAAGTATACATTCTAGAGTTAAAAACGGGGACGAACCAAATGGCAAACTCTCCCAGCGTGGTCTTCCCTGAAGCAGATGGCGCACATATTAAAACGCTCTCTTGAGTATGATACAGAGGCCAAAAGCATTGAGTTTGAATTCCATTTAACACTTGAAACTGCTTTGAATATATAGCCTGCAGCTGAGGGTTATCCAAACATTTGATAGGAAGGTACGAAAGATCGAGTAGAGATGTATGGGCCGTTGACGATTTGGGCATAACCAGATGATCGAACGGAATGGTCACTGAATCTTCGACTCCCATCCATCGATCGGATATCGCTCGGATTGTGACAGATGGTGGACGAGCCGCCGATTGGATGGGGATGATAAAGTCAAGATGGACAGAGGATGTAGCTGATCGAATGAGGACGTTTGAGACTTGGAGGATGTTGATACCTTCATGATCCTCGACCCATATCCAAAAGGGTTCGGCGGTTCCATGAAGACGTTCATTCCACTGGAACCGCTTGGCGAGGTCGATACTGATACTTAATAGGTCGTGGCTCATAGGACCTAAGATTCAAGGAATACACATATATGCACAATAGAGGCTGATGAGTCGACAGAAGTCAAATCGATGTATTACGAGAATTGGGGACAACCGGTGCTTACGGAGACTGAAGGATATGTCCAATGTCGGGAATTGTTTGGCTGCCGTCAACAAAGCCGCACCATGAATTTTGTTCAGACGAATCAAACTTCCAAGATCCTCCGCATTAGAAGTAGCCAGATCGGCAATAGGCGTATCATCCGCGTGTTGTCTGTGAAGATCAGTAGGCATTTCAAGAGCGTTAGAGTCAGTATTATCAGAAGGTCATGGCTTTATATTTCAATAAATAATTATGACAGGACTAACTGTAGGTTATAGAGAACATCCCGATGTAAATTGAATTGGCTCATAGGATGGTCGTAAGGCCACATTCTTTTCTCGACCGCTTTGCTCAACGAGAGCAGCACAAGACCAGTCGTTGCCCACCTTCGACTAATGGCGATTTCCAAAAGAGCCCGTATAATCCGACCTATTGAACAGATGACTCTCAGATTTGAGCACTCGCCTCTGGGAGAAGAAGGTTGGAGAGAGAAAGCATATCCTGGACGGCGACTTACCTGCATTCTGAGCGACAAAAGCGGTATCTGATACTAGGGCAAAGTCTTCGACAAAAACTCTTGAGATATGACCCTGAAGTAAGATGTTTACTTTGCCTTGACTTGTGTCGGTCCCTCCCTAGTAGTTAATCATGTCATGAAAATTTCAGAGATCAATTATAGTTTGGATTTAGATACACTTGATTACTAACCTTGACTTGACACGGAATAATCTCATCCATCATAAACTTCAATTCAGGAATCTCATTCTCACGGACTTGAATTTGATCAAACTTCGGGAGACAAATTATGTTTAAATCAGCAATTAGAACTTTCAAGATAAAAGGATTCATCCGGATTCAGAACAAACCTCAGTACTCATAGCGAGCATAGACAGTACATCCGCCTCTGTCTGTCTGGGCTTGAAATTCTCATTGAAAATCTCAACGCTTGCCACTCGGATATCTGATTAGGAGTCGAGAAATGAGCTATCGAGTGCATTGAAAACTCTCCTCTGCTTTCGAATTTAGTAAAAAAGTATACAAAGGATCAAGACGAACAATATTTAGCAGCGATCCTTCCCAGGTCTGTAACAGACATTTTCCCGCTAATCTCATCAAATTCAATCATCTTTGCCTCCACGAGCTTTTTGGCTGCTAGCTGAACGAGTTGATGTCGTTTGTTGCCAAGTTGAGGATCTTCGGCCGTCACATCATGGGGCATTCCATAGTTAAACGGATTCTTCTTCATTCGAACTGAAAGATGATACGACAAACAATTACGACGAAACAAAGATATAAACATCAACGCCCGTTCGAGCTCTTTTAGAGAATTGTATCTGAAGACAGCTTACCGAAAAGATATGTGTATCCCATCCATTGGACTAGCCGAATAGAAACCTGTCAGTCTTTCGTCCTTCCACAATCACACTACCCATCAGGCTAAAATCTATGGGAAAACCAACCTGCTTCTCTGACATCGGTTATCGTTCCAAGTGCAATCTCAGCGTTCATAGAATCTATCATCCCGGCCACGAACCTAAATTGCACAAATCGTCACACCATTAATCATCAATTAATCAACTTACTCCCCCCCAAAAAAAAGCTCAAAGCTTGGCATAATGAGTGGACGCTTACTGAGACTCAATAGGATGCTATATATGTCGGCAAACAAGTCAGACAGATAAAGTCAGTAGAGGTGAATTTCATTAAGGCAGTGTCGAGTGGGAAGTCTTTACTTGAGATAAAATAGCGTCCAAGTAATGATCCAGTTGGTCTTGAGGCGTACAAATGTATCCGACTCCACTTGTTTCAAAACCTGGTCGACCGGCTCTACCGAATATCTATTTTGTCAGACCATATCCATCAGTTGGGGACTCTTCATCAGATAACTACAGCCTTGTCGCCTGATTTGCTTGAAAATAGAAAGAGAGCCCACCTGGAGAACATCAAGAATCCTTTTGAAACACGATGATACGAAATGGTCAGCTTCATCTTTGAACAGATCTGTCGATCTTGTATTCTTTAACGCAGAATTTTCAATATGGTCAGAAGGTATGTACTAACGAAAGATTAACAAATTTTCCGACCCCTGAATCATACACCTGCGTTCCCTTAATAACCACTGCATGCGCCGGCAAGTTCACTCCCCAAGCCAAAGTTGATGTGCAGAAAAGAACCTTGTGGATGAAAAAAATAAATACGCCCATTGATCAGCGGATACGGTTGGCAAATGGTTGTGTAGCAAAAAAGAGCAGATATTTACTTTCAGACACCCAGATTCAAACATCCTTTCGACCATATTCCTGTCGGTTCGAAGCATTCCCGCATGACTACGAAGAAGAGATGAGCATCAGACGCCTTGCGCTGTCTTTCTTCCTAAGAAACAGATTTTGGATATACGAGGAAGAAAATGAAGGAAGCAGAGAAGACGAAGACTAACTGTATACCAATTCCATAACCAAACAATTCTCTCATCTCTTTGTTTTTGCTCGTTCCAATATCTCTTTTAAACTTTTCCCAGGCTGGGTTATCTGTACAATCATAGTCCGCTGCTGTTCCTTCTTTCATGACTTGATCATGTAAGGTCATTCCAGATTTGACGGTTTCTTTTCGAGCATGAACGAACACCATGACCTGGTGCCCATGAGATACCATTTCTGATACCTGTTTGACAATTTGAAGACGTATCAAATATCACATAACTGGAATCGCAAAATCCACGAGATTGGCTTTTAAACGTACTTTTTCAAAGACGACTTCATCCAAATTCTTCTTTTGCTGTGGACTGTTGTTCTTGCCTCTGATGCCCAAAAAATGCTGTTCGAGTGGAACGGGTCTGAACGAAGAATCAAAGTAGAAGAGTCCTGTTTGTTGTTATTGTAATCATTTTAATGAAATTAAGAAAGAATAGAAGGAGAAGAAACGATCTTTGGTTAGCACGATCACGTGAACAAGCAAACGGTTTACAAAGTTTCATCTTACCTTTGTATCTTGAGACTCTTTTGATCATCCCCACAAGCGAAGTAGAAGTTAGTCGAGCTCACAAGTATAGCCACGGATGATGCTGAATCATTTGCTGCATTGAAACGCAAGAATAAAAACGCGGGAAAAGCGCACCTCAAAAAGTCACCGACATCAACATAATTAGGTAACGTTGCACTTAGCCCCACGATCCTAATTAAGCTCTGACTGGATTCAACCTGACATTCAATGAGACAAGAAAGATGAGTAGGAACAATGAAACACAGATCCTGAGAGACGAAGAGATTGAAGGAACGAACTTGTCTTAATGTTCGAGCAACGATGGTTTCGATAACGGCACCTCGCTCTTCGTTTAATAGATGTACCTCATCGATGATCAATAGCTTGACCTTCTATATATTTATGAGCAAAATATTATGACCACAAAAAGAATCAGAGTAGGATAACAAACACGTGAGTCTTGACCTCCTTCAGTAGCTCGAGTTGTGTCCATAAAGCAGTTTAGTTAATATCACGTACACTGGCTAGCTCTCCCTCCCCAGTGGGTTTCCGAGTGACAACGTCCCATTTCTCGGGCGTCGTCACGATGATCTGAGTTTCTGCAATCTCTGACTTTGACAATTGCATATCACCTGAACAAGTAACAAGACGACACACCACCACTCTTCTAGATTTAACGTGACGCTCTAAGAAGGGCAAAAACAAATACAAGAAGAAAGACAGAACAAGAACGAACCGGTCAATTCCCGAACATTGATTTTCAACCAGCCCAGCCTCTTCCCAAGTTTTCGGACAATCTCTGCCGCAAGTGCCTTCATAGGCGCGACGTAAATGACTTTGAACTCGTCTTTCGCTATCCGAGGAACCACTGAGTTGGGCAAATTCGGTAGGAGGTTTTGCGAGAGGACTCTAAGGATAGAAAGAGTGGCAACCTCAGTTTTACCCTGAAAAGTAGAACAGGAGAGACGTTTATAAGTTTAATGGATGATAGGGTTATGATAAAAAGAAGGAACATACGGCTCCGGTCGGTGCTTTTGAACGCAAGAGTAGTGATTTCCGGTCAGTTGAAACTACAATGATCCGACCAGATCAGGCTGAACTTTGGTGAAGACAAAGGCTACACACCACAGATCAACATATTTTCGTTTGTACCGTAAGCGGTAGGAAACACAATACTCTGAACTCTATTCAAAGAAGTGTACCCCTTAGTTACGGGTTGGATAAATAAATGGATGAAGGTAAGTAAGAATTCGATGACGGATTTTCTTAAGCACATCTAAACATAGTGAACGGAAGATGTATCAACGAACAGGGAAAGATCCCCGACAGAGGATGTCCATCTCGGTTAGAGGAACAAGTTTTTCGTTCAACTTAGGAGGTATAGGTCTTGAGGGTGGGACAGTCACTTTGATTGCCCATCGAAAGAAAGATAGATTCTTAGATCACCCAAGATAAAAGAACGAGCCGAGGATAAATATGCACATAAAGAATCAACAAGCTTACCTTCTTCGTGAAGCTGGACTCATCTCAAGATTTGTGAGAATGTCAGCATTCGAGCGCTCCCGTCCGACAAATAAATGACCTCAAGAGATACATACATCATAGTCAAACCTCGTGGTTCCCATTGGTAGAGCGAATCTGCCACCGTAGCTCATACCAGCCAGGCCACTTGGTTTTGCGGCTTGATAGACATGGGGATAGACTTCTTCAGCAGCAGAAGCCTGTGGTGAAATCGTTTTCAAAATGATTATGGTTTATTGGAGTCAGAACTTTACTTCCTTCACCATATATTTTACATGAGAAGACATCAGAGGGTCTACTGACAGCAGCGAGGGGGATGTTTCGCTGAGCATTTTGTCGGAGACTTTGTGCTAAGAGAAAATCAGGATCCACTGTCTCCTCAGGCATAGAGGTAGGACGAGTCTAGTGATGTTTAAAAATTAGTTCCAAAAATTAGTTCTTCTTGACATGTTAAGCCTCTGTCACGAAAGGTAGAAAGAATGCAGACATACCTCGTCGTCGATCAGTCGTCCGATCTGTACTCTCTCCTTGACGAGCATCTCGACGAGTTCCCAACCTCCATCATCAAAGCCGATAGTATCCAGTAGAGAGCTTGCAAGTTCGTCAGGTAATTGAGACCCTTGAAGAAGTGATTTGATATGGACAAGCGGTAAGGCAGGTGTTCGGCTGTGGATAGGCGGAGAGGACAAGAAAGAAACTATGATGAGATACCAAGGTGGAATAGAAGAGATTGAGTTATCAAGAAAAGGCTGAGAACGAAGAGACGTACGATTTGAGAAGACTGAGCACTAGCGGTTCTGAACTCTGTGCAGCAATCTTTCCGACATGCACGAGTTCCTCTGATCGGTTGTTAGGAAGAGGAAGAAGAGGATCTCTCCATGTCCAGCTGGGTGGGATTTGGGTTTGATCGAACGAAGGAAGCTGTTGAGAAGGAGTAGTAGGGAATGTTCCAAAGGCTGACCTTGTCGATGAATTTGGCAGAAGCAAAGCCAGATGAGACCGGACGTCTATAGCGAGCATGGCTGATATCAACAATTATGTAGTGGAATCAAGAGTATGAAGCGAAGGGAGGACTGTATAGAGTAGCAAGATGAAATAGTCGAGCTGATAGACGTTGCTATGGAGGTGAGTTTGATTTGATGACGTAATCAAATAGTGCCTGCTAGATTCATGTATTCCTTTTTATAATCGTTGTCATATTTCCTTCTCTTTCTTTCTAGTTTTGTATCATATCATGCATGAGTGTCGAATGAGAAGGAAAACGGAAGAGAGATGCTAGAGGAGCAGTCTGCTTGAAATTGTTGATGATGAGAAGTATGAACCACCTTCAAAACAAGACCAGATGTACATATGTTCATCTCGGCAAGGAGGGGTTTAGAAGGGGATGAGAGCGCGAATAGACGGGATCCAGACGTCGATGTCTTGCTCTCCACTCGCTGTTTATTAACAGCCTCTTACTCGACCCTGAAAATCGTTACCTGTAGTATCCTTATTAGGAAACGCCCGAAATAGATGTTCATGTACTATGTGATGTATATTTCGTTTGTCCTCTTTTCTCGTCCAGGTCGAGGTCGGTGACGCTCCCGGGACGGTCTGTCCGTTCATCGGCACTTAAGACACGTGACGACTGCGCATGAAGGTATGATGTCACTAAACATTTGCACGTTGCTTCCGACTGCGCAAGGGACCCATCTTGAGGTCTTAGAATAATTAGAGGGACCGACAGACAGTAGGATATATGCTATGGCAGATACTTTCGCCATCTTTAGATGCGTCTCAACATCCATTGTTGCTGCGATAGAATTGAGGTGAAATCAACAGGAGAAGAGTATTATTTCTAGATCGAAGAAGGAAGATGATGACGACGACGTCGGCGGCGGCGACGACGGAGGGAACAGGCTGTTAGATGACTGTCTATATATAAAGATGTTCTTTGCGCCTCTCTTCACTCCTTCTTCTTCTTCAACTCAAATCCCCATCTCTCTTCCTCATCTCTCAGCCACCTCCTCCAGCTAACTAAATCAGCCAAAAATGGGACTCTTAGGTCAAGTTAGGTCGGACGAATCCGTCAACCACAAGCAAGAAAAGGTTAGAATCTTGATGATATCCAGCTCTCCGTCTCTGGAGCACACTTGCTGAAGGGGTTTCAATTTCTTTGGTCTTACTGTATCTCTTATAGAAGGAGCCTAAGTATGATGACCAGCTCATCTACGGATCCAAGTTTACCGCGGTAGACATCCCTCAGTGGGAGATGCCTGAAGAGTCGATGCCTGCCGGTTCGTTCTTCCGTTCATTCCAACCCCTCAGAGGCATGCGAACGTTCGAGAACGACGAGCGTGTTCTAACTTACTACGTCTATACACACTTGCATATGTGCATACAATTTCAGACACCGCATACAGCCTGATCAGGGACGAACTCGAGCTAGACGGAACCCCTTCTCTCAACTTGGCCTCATTTGTATCGACCTCGATGGAAGACCAGGCAATGCGACTCATGACCGAACAGCTTGGCAAAAACATGATTGATTATCAAGAATACCCTTCGACCGTTGAGTTGGTAAGTGTAACATTTTAGGTTCCCATGCTTCCTTTTTCCATTCGATTCCCTCTCACGCTTGTTCTCTCTTCATCGGGCTTACAGCACAACCGATGCGTCAACATGATCGCCAGGATGTTCAATGCACCTGTCGACGCTGATTCGCCAGATTCTGTAGGAGTCTCGACTGTTGGTTCCTCCGAGGCCATTATCCTTGCCGTTCTTGCCATGAAGAGGAAGTGGAAGACTGCGAGAAAGGCTGCGTGAGCCCGCTTCTCTGACATTATTTCACAGAGCATTCATTCAAGCTTACAGTGATTATCAACCCATCTTTATCTTCGAACATTGTAGCGGCAAGTCCACAGAGAACCCCAATTTGGTCATGTCATCAGCCGTTCAGGGTAAGAGCCAATATCTCTCCATCTTGTCCAAACAAGTCAGAATTAACTAAGGATTAGATTCATCTTGACCTCGTTTAGTCTGCTGGGAGAAGGCTACCCGATACCTTGAGATCGAGAACAAGTTTGTCAACGTGACTAAGAGTGCGAGAGCCATCTTCACCTCTGGTATCAAATGAACCCATCAGCTAATGATTCTCTTTCTTCTGACTCAGCCCGATATGTAATTGATCCCGAAGAGGCTGTTTCGCTTGTTGATGAGAACACTATCGGTGTGGTTGCCATCTTGGGAACTACCTACACTGGGGAATATGAGGATGTCGCTGAGCTCGCTCGACTGTTGGATGAGAAGGAGAAAGAGACTGGTTTGGATGTCAAGATTCATGGTATGAATCCTTTTTTGCTCTGCGCGGTGCAGATCAATCTATTTCTAAACCTGACTTCTTCCCTTGTTGTCCAGTTGATGCCGCCAGCGGAGGATTTGTCGCTCCTTTCGTTAAACCTGACCTTGTTTGGGATTTCAGAATCCCCCGAGTGGTCTCCATCAATGTCCGTGATCCTATGCTCGGTCTTATCTAGTTTTTCCCCTCCTGTTTCTGAATTTGAACATTTTCACCTTTGATCGTTCTTGAACAGGTCTCTGGACACAAGTACGGCTTGGTTGTAGCTGGTGTTGGATGGGCTATCTGGAGGTCCCACGAGTACTTACCTGAAGACCTGGTCTTCCATGTTGCCTACCTTGGAGCCGACCAAGCATCCTTCACGCTCAATTTTTCCAAGAGCGCTGTTCAGATCCTCGCGCAATACTGTTCGTCTTTTCTTACCTTTCGTTTTCATCCGAATGAATCTACTCTCCTTTTGTCAATATTCAAGCTCAACTTGAATTTTTGGTCATCTACAGACATCCTGATCAGGAATGGAAAGGAGGGTTTCCGAGCCATTATGAACAGTACCACTACTATTGCCGACTGGCTTGCTGATAAGCTCGTCGAATCCGGACGATTTGAATTACTCACTCCTGGACATGGGGATTCACTTCCCGTGGTCGCCTTCAAGTTGAAGGAAGGGTGTCATTACGATGAGTTTGCTATTGCAGATGCTCTTCGATCTCGAAACTGGATCGTTCCCGCTTATGCGATGGCTCCCGGAGCTGGAAAAATGAAGTTACTTCGAGTCGTCTGTCGATCAGACTTCTCGAAAGCTCGAGCAGAGAGACGTACGTACTGTTTTCTCGAGCGACTGAAGAACGTTTCACTCGCTTACCCTATCCAACGTGCTTTTTCTTCCTCCTGACCCAGTTGTTCGAGACATCAACGCTACATGCGAGCATCTCGACACACTCGATAAGAAGACTATTGATCAAAATATGGAAAAACAATCGGCCGACCAGAAACAGGCGCATACCGATCGATCGGCCGTTCACGGAAAGGGTGACAAGGAGGATTCTTTGATGGGTAAACACGGAAAGACCCACGCCGTCTGTTAGACGATATGTATCAATTCTGACCATTCAGATATCCGTTTGATCAATCTGTATCCTTTATCTTGATTTCTCCTTACCTATGTGTTTAGTATGTTTTTTTACTCATGAATGGCCAGTTCTACTTGACCCAGTCATCCGGTCAACTCTTGTCTTGTTGAATTCTATTTCCCTAAATGTATCCTTTGTATATGGAAAGACCAGAATAGAAGAGAGGGACAAAAAGTCTAGACAGAGGAACAGTCGGGAGAAGCAAGAAGAGAAGGAAAAGGATAAGGATGATACCAAGTAGTAATATAGACAGCAGATAACAACCAGAACCAGAAACAACGAAAGGAGAAAGAGAAAGACAGCTCCAGAGGTGCAAGATACACGCAAAAGTGTAATGACACAAGCAACCAAGATAGATTTAGGAATTTCGCAGATGTGTTTTAGTGCTGTTTTATTCAAAGATGAATAGAAAGAAAGGACAATGGTCAGAATGAAGAAACTTGATAAGAAGGCGGGAGGAAATGACGAACCTTCATCTCTATGAAGATGGTTAGGAAGAGAATTTTTAGGAACCAGAAATGAAGAAATATCAGGCCATCAATCGTCCAATTAACTGAGGTGTTTTGTAAGAAATGAGAGGAGCAGAAAAATGACGCACTTTTCTGCTTCTCAATATGTTTTCGCAAATTCTGTTGTTTCTCTCGAAGCGACTGTTTCTTCTTCATGACGACTCCTCTGGAGTGAACTGCCATCATGAGCGGCTTGTTCTTTCGTTTCTATTGATTTTACAGAATGGACAAGAAAAAGAAGGTGTATAATTGATCAGATACGCGTTTTGTAAATAAAGAATAAGAAACAACACAATAGAAGATAGAACAGGCAACGTACATCCTTGTTAGTAGACGAAGTGTAAGCCTCCGCCTTCTTCTTTCCCTTCGCTGAACCGAACTTTTCTCTACCTTCTCTACCCTCTGCAATTCTAGCCATTCGCTCCTCGTAATTCTCCTTTGCTCTCTTTCTAGGTCCCAAAATATCTCCCTCAGATAGGAAGACCTCGTCATCTTGTGCTCCAGACGAATTCGTCTTTTTGTTTGCTTCGAGCAAGGCAAGCTTTCTCTTTGCAGCAGATCCTCCACCGGCATTAGCGGCTTCGGTAGCAGCGGCGATTCGAAGAGTGTTGAGCAAAGCGAAATCAGCCGGTGTAAGAATCTTTCTCAACACAAGCCACGATTACACAAAATGAAACAAGGCACGAAGTCAGTTCGGTTGAAACAACTTGAAAAAGATGCGGAAAGAAAAGAGGAATGATAAAAGAGACGACAAACCTTCTGAGAAGCAAGAGCAGAGAATCTAGTCTCGGCAGGAGCAGCCACAGGCACCTTCTCCTTCTCCTCGGCCTCCTCATCTTGATCATCCTGCTCGTCCTCATTTTCCTCCTCGGCCTCTTGAAGAGCATTGAGATCTCTAGATCGTTTCTCACGGAAAGCTCGTTTCTTCTCTCGTCTTGTCTTCTCCTCATCATCATCATCTGAATCACTGATATCAACCTCGTCCTCCGAATCAGACACAACGTTCTGCCATCCTCCAGAATCATCAGATTCAGCTTCAGATTCAGCCTCCCAATCATCCCAACCGGCATCAGAGCCGGCTTGAGAATCGGCTTCATCTCCATCCCCTTCAGCAGATTGCTTGTTGAGATAGTCCTCAAGAAGCTCCAAACCATCGATTCCAGAAGGAGCCGATCTTTGATGTCCGAACTCCGGGACCTGATCCGAAGTAAGACCCATACTGGCAGCTTTTCCCTATCAGTGAAAAAAAATCAGCGAAAATCGAAGGAACCCCGCACACGGGTGTCAGTTGACTAGTTATTTTCCTTCTCTGTACCGACTGAGAAGACGGAAGCACTTACTCGCTCCCTTCGCTTGAGCAATCCAGGGTTGACCTCTCTGAACAACTGCAGAAGACCTCGAGCGGCGGTGACAACACCCTTGTCTCTACTCTTCCTGTATTCAATCAAATCGCCCAACAGATCTTCCTCCATGCACCACGGTTGTCTTCTGCAAATTTCTCTGATTCCATTCAGACCAGCGGCAACGACTTCAGATCCTACTCCAGGGTGGACAAACTCAGTGGCAATTTTTCGAATAACAGGTGTAAGGACATCAGGAGGAGTCAAGTCGTGAACGGATTGAGCCAGCGAGACAAGGATAAGTGTGATAGAGAGCTGATGATAGGTGAGGTATTTGATAACGTATGAATAGAAACCAAGGATGCACAGCTTGTGGGCACCCATCACTCTGCTGAGAAGCTGCATGATCAGCACCTTGTGCTCGAGCGCGTAGACCTTGTCTGATAGACAAGGATGAAGAAAAAGAACGGACTAATTCAGAACAGTAGACAGACAGTAGAGGAGGCATCACCAAGAAAATAACGAACCATGCTTGCTCATGCCATCATAGAGTTTCTCACCAAAACTCTGGGGATCGTTCAGAAGCTGCAGTGCTGGAAAATTAGGGGTCACCCCGGCGTTCGCCGCGTTCTCCCTTCGCTTCTGACTCTTCGTCTTGACTGCCGCTCGAAGAGCTTTATCTCTAGACTTGGTCTTCTTGTTGATAATCGCCTGATGTTGAAGCTTGCGGATATCAGGCCCTTCGTCTACATCATCCTCGGAGTCTTCTTCCTCGTTCTCGCTTCCAAGGAAGAAATGGATGGCAGCAGACTGGACCTTGGTGTTGGGATGATTGCACGCCAAAGCAACGATAGCTACCGACTTGGGATCGTTCCTGTTAATCATATATTAGGAACAAGAAAGTAAAGCGCAGTTAGTCCATCGGCTTCTTGTAGATCTTTAACAAATATATAACCTGAAAAGAAAACCTACCAAACGCCTTTTCGCCATAGTTCCTTAACCAAGACGACCGCCCACATGGCCTCTCCTCCTTTGGCATCCTGTTGAGTCTTCTTTCCTTTTCCTTTGACTCGAGATCCTTCGGCATCTCCGCCCATACCCCTCTCAACCATGCCAAATAGTAAAGCTTGAACCATTCGATTTAACTTGTGGTTCTTTGTTTTAGCATTGGCGGTTCGAATATCAGTCAGAATGGTCTTTCGAATTGATGACCGAAGCTGAGACGAAGTGAGGATAGACAATAGTGGAAAGAGCGTTCGGAGCAGGCTATCACGAGAAGTACAAAGAACTATGTCAGCAATAGTCACTGATATGAGTATGTGATCACCTGTACATCACGCGAGGGACTAACTCGATGGATTGAATGACATCCTTGTTTCGCAACATGATCAAGTTTTGGATAATGCTCTTTCTAGTATCAGGCAACAGAGTCGCATGATGATCCAGCAAGAGCGAAGACAAATGGCTTGGAAATTCCTTAGTCTCAGCGGGGTAGCATTGAGAGACCTAGATGTTGTATGGAACGAATAGAAGAAGTAAGGGTAAGTGGCTGAGCGTGATTAAGAAAAATGAACAGGAAAAAACTTACCTGAGCGATAAAGCCAAGGACCTCTCTGAATCTGCTTCCTTCCTCATCGGGATTCAATTCAAACAATCGTCTCATGGACTCGTAGTGGTTCCTGTCAGTCCGATGAAGGAAATGATTAAGTGACACAATTCAATCTGGATACACGAAGAAATAGGGTATCAGGGAGGATAAAGTCATAAAGGCAACCGTCGACTCACCATTGAGCCAAAAACTCTTCCTTGTATCCGGCGGGGTCCCTTTTAATCAGGTTTTGCAACTGAGGCAAGTTCGAGGTAAGCAAAGCGCCTCGACCGTTATGACGAGCCATTCCACCCATATTTATATATGGATCTTGTGTATGTATTTATCAAGAAACAGGTGAGGGATAACGGAGGAAAGTACTGAACAAGGATTCTTTAGTGGGAGGTGAACTAAGAGAAACCCAAAACTTGATAGGAATGTGGCGAGACGACCAGAGCTGTGTGATCACGTGCCTTGCCATATCCCACTCTTAGCTATTTTATTTCATTTGTTCCTCTTCAATGTTTCGGTCCGGTCGATATTGTGAAGAGCGACCTCCTCACGCTGATAACCAACTAATCTATGTAGAGCGATCCCTGAAAAGAGTTAAATCTGAATATGATAGAAAATATGGAGAGAGTAAACGAATATAAGAGAGAGAGGAAGAAGGAATCGAGTGACGGAAAGATATAAACTGATGCATACGAGCTAAAAGAAAACGTATATAGACAGAGAGCCAAAGGAGGAGTCAAGACATTGAAGATAGTAATCAATAACGAGGAGCTTTACTAGTATCCCCAGCCGCCCGCCGGAACGCCAGAAGTCTTACCACTGGTTTGGTCACTTGAACCACCAACTGAACCTCCACCACCTTCGCCTCCTGTCGAATGAGATCCCCCGTTGAGACCCATATATCCAGTGGCGCCAGGTAAAATTCCCGAGGTTGAGAAAAAGCTTCGTTTTCTCTGATGACCTGGGTAACCAGTTCCCACACTTGGCCCTGCACCGTTAGAAGTGCTTCCTCCGCTCGGTATGGAGCCCAGAGGGTGTCCGATCCCAGCTCCCGCTCCTCCAAGGTGACCGCCGGAACCGATCCCATTGTAAGACCCTACGCCTGCGCCTGATAGATCGTACGTCGGAAGACCCATGGCCGCTCGATCACCTTTTGAAGAAGGAAGATAATAGAGCGACTTGCCGCCGCTCTGACGGTTTGATAGCGAAGTCGAACTTGGGGGGTAGATTGAATGAGAAGATGGAAGATTAGCCGAGTAAGAATGCGTATACGAATGAGACGAAGGATGCTGATGAGATTGATGGTTTGAAAGGCCCTGTTGATAAGGATAGCTGTTGCCACCACTGTTATTGTTATTGACATGATGGTGATCTTGATGGTGGTTAGAAGAGCCGTTATGTGCCGAAGAAGATGTTGAGGACGAAGTACGAGAGAGATCGTGTGCCCGTCGGCTTGAGCCCGATACGTTGTTTGTTCGATTTCGAGCAGATGAACCGGCACGATCAAAATCGTCTTCATCCATATCAATTCGAGATGAATCAGCATCTGATTCGTACTCGCCCGCTCGTTCCATCTCTCGATTGGCCTCATGTATCTGACGTAGGCGTTCTAATCCCGAAATCAATTAATAGGTCAGCACTCACCAATACTTATTTTGTTCACTATCACTCTCAAAAGAATGTTCTTGTACTAACGGTTGATTTGTCCGTCGATATCACTCTCGTCGCCTGAGTCACCATCATCCTCCCCTACAATCCCGATTGCCTTACCAACCGACATTCTCGGAACCTCATGCATACCCGAACTCGGCGCAAATGGCATGTTTCGAAGAGTGTCTATCACTCTTGACCTGAGCGTTTAAGTCAGACAGAAGAAACCTCATAAGATTAGCTCTCCATTCAATTTTGAGCGAATAAGCTATAGGAAAGGGAAAGACTTACTTGATGTTATCGAGATACTCTCTAGAGTTTTGATTCTCCATGTTATTATCCAAGACTTCTAGCTTGTATCTCGGACCGTAGTACTCCAAACTGTTCGTATAGAAGAACGAATAGATACAGACCGTCAGTTAACCTAGGGAACTGCATGCATCATGAATATGATGGTTGTAGGACAGAAACTACACGCACTAATCGTTGAAGGGCAGATTTTCATCAAGCTCTTTCCCAAGAATCACTCCGGTCTCATATGTCCATGTTCGGGCGACGTTCTAATGATACCAAACATACATCAGAATTCCATCGTTCATTTTAGCTCTCTCTACTCGTTTCGTTTGAATGAAAGGAGCGAGAGAACCTACTTTAGTTGTATAACCACCTCCGCCGACCAACATCAGCGGGACTCCAAAAGTTGATAAAAACTTCACACAATTTGCATGTCCTGCAAAAAGAGAACATCAGAATATGCTTGGGCGGTGTCCGGTACTAAATTATAAAGAAAATGGAAACAAGAGGAAAAAGACAAAACCTTTCATAGACAGATTGAATCCTCCCAGCTTGTCACCAGCCAAACTATCTGCTCCACATTGGAGGATAACCGCTCCTGGACGATACCATTCCATGATGTGTTGTATCACCTATGAAGTTATCATGGTCGGATGCGTCATCAGGAGGGGCATTAGTGAACACATCAGATATTCATAGATGAGAAATGGTTACGGGAAATCGATAACAAGAAACGACGGTGAAACGAACAGGCTCGAATATGCTCTGGTAGGCTTCATCTGTGATACCTCCTCGGAGCGGAATATTGACTGCATAGTTTTTTCCTCGAGCCAACCCAATATCCTACAAGTCGAAAGTCAAAAGAAAGAGACTCCCAAATGTCAGGCGTAAATACGGACCAGGACAGAGGCTTGCTGTGAAAAGGAAAGTAAGACGTACGCGAACATCACCCGTCCCGGGAAAGAAGTCTCCAAACTGATGGAAACTGCAAGTCATGACCCTATCGGTCGAATAGAATGCCTCTTCGACACCATCTCCATGGTGCACATCAATGTCGATGTACAACACTCGAGGATGATATCTGGTTGAGATAATGGAAACCGAAGCTCTTTTGAACTCAAATTCTTATCGACCAAATGAAAAAGATGGAAAAAAACAAACCTCAAGAGCTCAAGGATGGCGAGCACAATGTCGTTCACATAACAGAACCCAGACGCTTCTCTTTTTTTCGCGTGATGAAGCCCTCCTGCCCAGTTGATGCACGTCTCAGCCGCTCCGGAGTTTAGTCTGTGAGCCCCTCCTGTATAAGTAACCAAATGAGTAGCAAAAGGATGAAGTCTTATGAGATACAAAGAAAGAGAAGGAAGAAGAAGGTGATGGACGAACCAATGGATCCCCCAGCAGAGATTGTACAAAACTCGTATAGACCTTCAAAAGCAGGACAATCCTCTCCGACAATGACTGTTTAAACCCACGAAAGCGTTAGGCCATATTCCTGCTGATACGCTTACGTTCACACACAAGGTTTTGTTCATATGAAAGAGAGGAATGAAAACTTACACCGACTTCCGGAAGCGGTAAGCTCTTCGACAGTCTCTGGAGTGACCCTCTCAAGAAAATCGATATACTCATCAGTATGAAACCTGGTAAGCTGTTCATGGGTTGCTCGAGTTGGCCTCTATTCAGTTTTAGCATACAATGATGTCGATAATGGTCATAAGATGAAACCCCATACGATACACCATTGAGTTATGATTCCAATCAGATATATCGATAGGATCGTACAGTGATCAATATCACGCAGAACTGAGGGTTAACGCGTATTTGAGCTACCACGATGAACTGGCGACCGGTTTCAAACGTACGAAGACATCCATATGTTGAAGAAGGCCATAGTTGATAAGCAGGTTATGGGTCATCCGCATCCGATGAGGCTTCATCACGTGTCCGAGTCCATAGTTGAAGTTTCCAACATCGTCTGTTCGAAAGCCAGAAGGGTGTTAGATTCCGAAGTTCGGATATATACAAGAAGTTGCGAACGTGTCGTAATGTATGACAGACGAGGTATAGAAGGCGCGTATCGTTGGCTGCTGCCTGATATAAGAATGATAGGCAGAGAGGAGGTATAGAAGATACGAGAGATGAATCCGAATAAATGTCCCCACAGCTCTCCCTTAATTTGAACAGAGGATCAACCAAGGTCGATCAAACAGTTCAGCATCCTTCTTTATCGTTGAGCTCCATAGCGCGCCAGTGTCCAAGAAACTTGGACGACTTGACTAGACGTTCATGAAGCTTCTCGAGAATTCAATTCATCGCTGCTCTTCCTAGATGCTGCCTTATTACTATAGCGTAAGCGGGCATCGAACAAGCAGATTCTGAGCAAAGCGCGTCGATGCGCTTCGCCCTCAAACGATACATGTGATTCTCGAGTTTTATTTCTCATGATGCTCCATACAGAGCAAAGAGCGACGAGCGATACACAGAGGAAGGATAGGATGATAGAGACGTACGGTCATAAAAACTAGCGGAACAGATCAGCCCGCACCAAGAGATGAACCAATAGAAAAGATGCGCGCAAACAGGACGACGAATACATGTATAAAGGGCAATTTAGATGATGAATCAGCCTTGTTCATCCATCCAGATGTATAGAAGAATGCAAAGGGGAGGAGAAGAGGCAATGAGGCAGAGGAGAGGAAGAGGGGAAAAAACGAACTAGGCAACCTTTCGATTATTTGTCCGGGGCGTATCGACCGCCTCTGGATCGGCATACTGTGGGGCGATCTGATCAATATTGGGATCCATTCGAAAGGCGGAGAAGGATGTGAGCGCGCGCGCACAGAGAAGAAAGATGAGAAAGAAGAGGAAGAGGAGAGAAGAGGAGAGGAGGATGGATGGTGTCAGGAGCGGAGAGGGAGAATGGACAGGCACACAGGAGAAGGACGAGTGAACCAGGGCACGAGGAGGCCTGAGAGAGAGCGTAACCGTATGGTGATCTACGAGTACCGCACGTGATTTCACCGCTGGATACCATGTGAGCTAAGCGCGTAACCCGAAACGCGTCACCGTTGAGCTGTGTGCAGGTAGGTAACCAGCTGACGCGACTGATTTCTATCGTACAAAATCACAGTATCCTAACCTTCTCTCTTCGCTTGTTGTATCTTTTTTCTTTGTGCTCCGTGCCCCTAATCGAACGGACCTAGAGAACACAATGAGTGACATTCCTATCTTTCTAGCCCCAATTCTTGAAGACGTAAATTTATTCTCCTTTGAAGAAACTTAGACCGTTCTAAAGTTCCAAACCCTGACAGTTCTTCAAATTCTGTTCCTCATCCAGCTATCCTCCTCCCGGTCCTCTTCCAATCGTCGGAGAAGAGCGCTCACAAAGTTAGATGGTCTCCTAGCTACATTGTGTCTTCCTCAACCAGGAGAGACTTCTCACGAGACAGAGGAAAGGAACAGGATCAAACAAGTATTTATTCAGCTCCAGGATGGAGTAGATGGAAATGGTATGTTGCTACTTGCCAATGAAGATAAGTTCTAGCGCGCTCAATGGTTCTGATTCTATTTTGTCTATTCTTTCTCTACTCTTTGTTTATAATACGATAAACATTCTGCGTTATCAAACGTATCGTAGTGGCGAGCATTCTTATTCCTCTAGCGTCCAGATTACTACCTCAATTTCACTCTCAAGTTGTCAGCTCGGGTTCGTATTTGTCTTACTCAAGTTGCATGTGCACGTCGCTCGCTAATATGTCGGAGCTCTTCTTCTGTTGTGATTTGGTTTAACGGAAACTAGCCAAACCTGTTGACTTTGAACCGACGCTATCTGAACTCGTTGGAATTTTTCAAGTCGTTCAAGGAATTTGTTTACTTCATCGACCTAGCAAAAATCTCATTGGAGGCAGGAGATCAACCATGGAGGTAGGTTATTCGTACCATTTATGATATACATATATATCATCGTCTAACGATCCTTCTGTATGTCTTCTTGATGCTCTTCATCTTATTAGATGATTCTCGATCTTCTGCTACTAACCCGGCATGTTCCCTCATTCCTAACCTCTTTGCCCGGTTCATCACAAAATGGTCTTCCTTTATCTTCCTTACTCGCCTCGACTTTGCTTGACACTCTCTTCGCTGCTCTCGTCGACTCATCCCGAAATACTCGAACATTCGAACAATCTGGTGGACTCGAATGTCTCATGCGTATGTTGAAAGGAAAGACTGTTCCTAAAGATGTTCGGATGAAGAGTCTAGAGTTTCTGTTCTTTTACCTCCTTCCCGAAGGACAGGCTGGAGCCCATGGTCAACTGATAGGAGCGAGTGCAAAAGATCATCCGATAGAACTGAGAGGAGGTATTGATCTAGAGGATCTACCAATCATATTAGCCTCTCCTAAATATCCTCGTACTCCAACTAGTAGGCTCAACAACAAGGCCACTTTCACTGTCAAGGAAGGTAAACTTTTAGTGGAAGAAGATGTACCGAGCACACCAAATTCGTCCAGAATATATCAAGTCGAAACCCCAACTACTCAGATTCGAACTAGGAACGACAGAAGTACACCTCGTTCTACTTCCAACTCCCATGTTCGTTGTCCATCTACACCGAGTTCGCTTGGGTCTCCAACATCCCAGCACGCCCATCTTAACCAGAAATCTGCCTCAATCATAAAACCTACATCACTACATCCCGGTAGCCCATCCCATCGCCGGACTGCACGAACAATCGATTTACAACCACCTGCTCTGATAAACACCGGACCGACCTCCTCTTCAGAGGATTCTATTTCGTCCAGACAAGCCACACACTCAGGTCACGCATCTCATGGTTTAGGAATATCTACTTCTTTCCCGTCACCTCGACGAGCATTCACCCCTGACACGCCCAGTTCCTGTAAGTTTAC
Source organism: Phaffia australis (assembly GCA_014825575.1). NCBI lineage: Eukaryota > Fungi > Basidiomycota > Tremellomycetes > Cystofilobasidiales > Mrakiaceae > Phaffia > Phaffia australis. The sequence continues at coordinate 31,915 of MVAH01000192.1, forward strand.
AAAAGCTCTAGTCAGGCCATCCCCAAGAAGCAGATCAGACTCTACCACGTCTCCATCCTCAACAACTGCAACTCGTGATGATCGAACCAATATTTCGAGAAAGATTTTAAGTTCAACAGTTGAGAAGACACGTGATCGACCCACCTTATATGCTCGATCCGCTTCTCCAATCAAAACTCCATCAGACAAAGCTTCCAAACATGCAGCACATGTTGTAAAAAGTTCAGAACACCTTCGCCTTGCGGATCGATCATCCCTTGGTATCTCAAACGTAAACAGAGCTCCTGACCTGTTTAACAACTCCAACATCTTGCCCTCACCCCTGACGTCTCAAAATTCAACCAACAAGAGATTCATTACACCACCAGTTGAGAATATATTGTCATGCATGCCGGATATGTCGACTGTCGCTTCAAGTCAGCTTAATACAGATCGTCGGCCTGTGATCCAAATTCAAAGCCCGTCAAGAGCTTCGAGTGAATATGAAACGCCTTTACAATCCAGGAAAACAGCTAAGGAAGCGGATTACCGAATAAATTATTCGTCGAAGATCACGTCGGGTAAACCATCAGTCGTGTCTACTCCTCAGTCGCATAAGACCAATAGAGCCCTTCTTTCGGTCAAAGATGGAGGACCAGAAGAAAAGGAAGATTTGTTCAGTTCTCCTCGAGCAATCAACTCTCACGTTAAACGTGGTCCCGAAGAAGATAAAAAAGTCGGAGAGCGCACTCGTTCTTCGGGACTTATGCTTCCTCCAAAAGACATACCGGCTCACCGAAGAGTTGTCTCTGCTTCTCCTGGCCACGCCTCTGATTCAACACCAATACAATCTTTAACTGGAGTACGTCAATCTCCAAGCTTGGCTCGCCAAAGCCAGGTTCTTGCAGAAACATCTTCTCGAAGGGTCAGCACAGCCCGGTCATACGTCAACATTCACCCTATTCCATCCCCTTCGACAGAGCAACCTCAGTCAGCTGAAGAGCCTCCTTCGGTTCATCCGGTATTCTTACCTCCGCCACAGGCACTTCCACCCGTCATGCTCCCTCTACCATCGCCTACAATGTCAAACTCAACCGTTTCCCCTTCGATATCTTCCGATGGTAGTCTGTCGCCATACATAACACCTTCCACATCTCCTTATCTCCTATCTATCCCGCATCTTTCCCCTGATCCATCATTCACTCCGTCCTCATCTTCTGCTTTTCCTCCACCCTCCAGATCGCCATCTAAAAGTCCGCGAATCAGGCAATCTAGGCCACCAAGCGCAGCTCGGTCCCCTAGAGCTCCTCGATCAGATGCAGGATGGGCAGACATGAACGGACAAGGAAACATGGTTGGATCGAGAGGTAGTGAAATAAGAACTGTTCAAGAGAAAAAAGCGTTGTTGAGTGTTTATCTCGGTGATTTGGATAGGCTGATGGGCGTCTTGAGCACTCCCGCCAAGTAAATCTGATGATTGCTTGTCTCGAAATCGATTTCGTTCTGTATCTTCTTTCTTGGTTGACTTTCCGTACCATACTATAACAGTTGTCCTTTCTCGTAAACTAGCTAACTAATTATATAGCTCTGGCTGCTAGAGGGCAACCTCGGCCGATAGTGGTCGATACATGGTCCTCATTGACTTGGACAGCCTCAGACCACAAACCACCCAATACCCATGG
>MVAH01000193.1:0-33524 GCA_014825575.1 Phaffia australis
AAGCGTCTGTCGAGCGAGTCGGATGTGCTGTGTGTTGTGTGTTGTGTGTTGTATGTGTATCGTCAGAGTGTCGATCACTCACTGTGTTCTATGCTTGCTCTCAGACCTGGCGGAACAGAGATATGAACGCGTCGCGCAACACGCTGCTGTACCTAGCCTTTCACCAGGAGAAGAACCATTGGGAAAGAATGCCGGGTTTGACTATGCTGCCGCTGAAGTTGAGGCAGCGGTTGAGGCTGACTCAATGTAAACACGTGACTCATTACTCAAGGGTAATTTGTGGTCTGTAGTCTAAGGCTGCCCAAGTCAATGAGGATCGATCAACATCTGCTGATTCTGCTAGTAAGCGCAGTAGCCAGAGCCATATCGCTTATGTAGCTTTTTGTTCTTAGATTGGTCTTCGATCTTCGGTGCCTCTGGATCTTTATTTCGCTTTCTTTTTCTCTGATGTCATTTGCCCGGTTGGCGAAGGCCAAATATGATTGAGGCAATTGTTGTAGTTGTCTAGAACCGTTTTAAATAGAAGGATCGGGTCTTAACAAAAACCTACAGAAAACAAAGAAGGGGTAGAAAAGCAAGACCATGATGTAAACCAATCAAAAAAATTAGAAAACCGCTCTGAAGGTACCCAATTACTTGAACTGTGAAAGTATGAAAGAAAGAACACAAGTCAGACGAATCCAATGAAAGCGTCGGAAGACAAAAGAAAGTGAAACATCACAGGACGTACGTTCTTTCCATCAACCCACTCCTTGTCTCCGATCTTGAGGTCCCAGGCGAGAGCTCCCTCAAAGAAGGTCTTGTCAGCCTCGTTCTCCAAGTTCAATCGAGTGAACTCGTAAGACTCCCAATCAGGAGCAACAGAGACAACGGGGACGACGTCCTGTCCTCGGAGGATCAAGGTACCGGTGATGATAGAGTCGTTGGCCTTTCCGAGAACTCCGACGGATCCGAAGAGGTACTTTCGGGATCCCTCGAATCGGGCAAAGAGACCTCCGATCTGGTTGCTGTATCATATGATGATTGCAACGATTAGTCCAACAATCAAGATCGAACGTATCATGTATACATTTAAATAATAGACGAACGAAGACATAAAGGTCTGAGTGAGCTCAGTGTTGTACTTGAAGTCGATCTTCCAGACGGAGAATCCCTCCTTGTCAACGTTGTTGTAGAACCAGGGGATGGCACCAGTTCGAGTGTCCTCGTTGGAGTACACTCGCTTCCACTCCTCCAAGTTGAAAGTGGACTTGGGGAGAGCGTCCAAGGGGTTCTTTCCGACGGGCTTGTCAGCGTATGACTGCTCCTCCTCCTCCTCATCGGCCTCCTTGGCCTTGGGAGCCTTGGGAGCGGCTTCAGCCTTAGGGGCCTTAGGGGCCTTAGGGGCAGCCTCCTTCTTGGGGGCAACGTAGGTAGCGGCCTCAGTGGCGAGGGAAACATCCGAGAAGACAGAAGCAATCTTGGGGTGGTTGATAACGCTAACCATAAAAACATGCAACTCGAGTTAATTTATCTGCGTGCCAGACATGAAAGATTTCCTGACAAAAGTCTTGTGACATACGTCTGCTCGAATCGGACAGTGTTGGGGAACTTCTTCTGGTCCTCAGCTCCGAAGTGCCGGGAGAAGGCATCGGCGAGGACGGAAGCGACAGTGATATCAGCCAAGGTGATTCGCTCTCCAATAAGGAAGGTTCGAGTAGAAAGGTAGCTCTCAAGGTAAGTGAGCGCGGCGGTGACTTTCTCAATTCGGCTCTGGAAAACAGGCTATTGAAGATAGGAAGAACGATGGGTCAGAGACCTATCATACACATGTATTTACATATATATAATTACCTTGTTGTAGGGGATGAAGTTGTTGATCATACCGGTGGCGACGGAAAGTCGCTCGTTGAGCTCAGTCTCGGCGAAAGAAACCCACTGGTCGATCAAAGCGACCTCCTTGGGGTCGGAAGGAATGAGACCAGAGTTGGGGGCAGATCGAGCGACTGTAAATTGTCGTTATTTTTTTCCGGCGATAGATGGTAGACAAAGATAGACATCAAGAGTAAGTTTTCAGTTGGCTATCGTGCAGGTGCCGAGACAGTAGCGAGTGAAAAAATCAACCACAATTCGAGAGGCTGGCGATATGATCGGCAGGCGATAGATGGTTCGTTTTTGATCTGATAAAATACAAGACGTACGATAGTATGCGATGGCGGTTCCCTCGGTAAGCTTGAAGTCACCCTGCTCGAGGGCGGGGATCTTTCCGAAGGGGAACTGAATATCAAGAAACAATTGATGATAATATCAGCCCGCGAATTCTTACTAACAATTATGGTGATTTAGCGTTTTCGTCTGGTTGCGATACTTCTTGTGATAGCTCAACCAACATCCGACACTGAGCACTGCTCAGTGTGAGACAAAGATAGCCGACAGGGCACAAGGGAGGAAACGTTTATAGAAGAGAAAGAAAAGAAAGGGAGCAATTGAAAAGAAACGAACCTTCTGAAGGTAGGCCTCAGCCTTCTGCTCTCCAACTTCGAGGGTAGTTCGGCTGAGATCAGTTCCGACAAATGCGGCAGTCGCCAAGATTCGTCGAACCTTGAAGGAAGGGTTGGCTGCAAAATAAGATATGAAAGTTGAATAAATTTCATCGATCAAGAGATGAGACGAATCCGAAGGAGAAAAAAGTCGAATCAGTCCATTTTCATCCTCCTCCTCACTGTGGTTCTTTCTCATTCGCTTTTAGACTTCGATATTCCAAATTGTAAGATGAGGAACGTACCAAAAGAGTAAAGAGTTCCGTCAGACATTTTTTGGATAGAAAGAGAGAATGAAAGAAGAGAAGATGGACTAGGTGGCAAGGCAAAAGAAAGGAAAGAGAAAGAGAAAGAAAAAAAAATGGCAGGAAAGAAAAAATGAGGGAGCGATTCGCGCAGTAGATCGACTTATGTAAGCCAATCTCGTTGAGGGTGCCTTAGTGCCTCGACAATCTACCCCAATCAGCTCCAACAGATTCTGATGATGCCCATGCTAGAAGATGAAGCTGGTCTTGATGAGAGATTCTATAGGCTCACATGAGTTGAGCAAGATATATGAGAAAATGAAGCTCAAATCGAACGAGACAGAGTAAGAGAAGGAGATATAATCACCCTGTCAGGATCTCTACCATACCACTCAACTTGACCAAACCGGATCAAGAAGGCTCATTTTGTATCAGAACACACACCCGCTTGTCCACTCATTGCATTTTGTATATAGAGGATTAGAATCGATCTCACTCGAATGAACACGCACATATGCTGATACAAACAGCGCATACAACACTGAAGATTGCATCTCAAGGTCCATGTACATCAGTAGATAGATGTAGAGAATGAGAAATCGGTTGCCCTGTTTTTTTCCTGCTTGCGTCTATTAGGCTTTTTAGAATTTTTCAATAGACCTGTCTTGTTATTTTTCTAATACATTCGCTTCGAATTCTTTTCTTTTCGCCTTGTCTCTTCCTCCTTCCTTCTCTCTTCGATACAACCCAACCGTCAAAGAGAGACAGTGATTAGGTCTCATTTTATTTTCCTCTTCCTCATTTTTCTCCTAACAATATCAGCAGAATAAGGTCTTTCGGACAGAGTAAAGAGACAACAATATTCCGCCATGTCCACGACAGAAAATCCTTCATTACCCTCACCAGCAGATAGTTCATCCAACGAGCTCACTGCTGCCACCATCACTCCCACCACCACGGCTACCACCACTTCTAATACTGCCGAAACCACCGACACTGACACCTCTGCATCCACACCTCTCAACAGCTGCAAAAATAGTCCTGTTAAACCATCAGTCGCTCTTCAGTCATCTTCCGAACCAAACAGTCCAGTCAAGTCAAAGCTGAATGTTCCTTCCGCTCCGTCGGAGGGCAATAAATCAGCTCCGCCGAGGACGACAAACGGAGACCAGGTCGAGAAAACTTTGAAGCGAAAGTTAGTCCTCGGAGCAGAGACATCGGTACCTGAACGAGAATCGGAAGGTATTAACCTCAAGAAGGTCAAAGAGGACGATGTCAGTTTTTTATTTCACGTTTCGTTTCTTTTCCTTGTTCTCCTTCTCTCTTCTCGTCCTCTTCGATTTGCTTTTTTTTCTCCGCTTCTGATGATGAGATAAAGAAGCAGAGGGAGATTGAAGCGTTCAAGAGGCTTCAGTCATTACACAGCAATCGTTTCTCTTCTAGGAGAGGTAAAGATTAGCCTCTTCGTTATGCAGCTCTCATCTCAACATCTCCTCGTTCTTGTGAAACATGCCGCGTAATCATCTCAACATAATGATTGATGTGCCGACACACTACTTCTGGATCGCTGATGTTTATTTCTGGCTTATCTCTTGATTGTCTTGACAGATGCCCATCATAGCATCCTCCGAGCCTCCCATCATCAATCCCGGAATCGTCCCCGGAGGTGGTTTTTCTTCCTTCGCTTCCTCCTCTTCGCCCTTCGTCACATCCTCCTCTTCTAAGACAATCACTACCGCTACCACTACACCTAATGAGTCTTCCTCGATGCCTGCGTCTTCTGCACCTTCGTCTAAAACGCTTGTCATCCAGCCACCAACGTCAATCAGCACGACTTCATTCTCAGGATTCCTCCCCGCTTCAGGGGCATCCCCATTCACATCTGGAGGTCCCAAGTCGGTCTCATCTCCTTCACCTTTCTCTGGCGCTACCGCGTTTTCGGCGTTCGCAAGTTCAAATCCATTCGCAGTGGGCGGCAAGAAGAAAGACGCTAGCGATGTGCTTGCTGGAAGAGGAGAGGATTCTCAAGACGAAACAGAGACGGATGGAAAGGTGGAAAAGGCTGAAAAGGAGGAGCAGAAGGAGAAGGGAAAGGAAAATTCTTTTGGGCAGATTCTCAGCACAAATCAGGATGTTGCACAGGATGAAGAATCTAAGGATTTTGACAGCGGACTCAAAATGGAAGCTCAGGACGGTATGTCTGTAGTCTGATTTGGTTCTAAAAGGATAAAAGCTGATCGTCTGTATTCCTCGACTTTATCATGCTGGTTGTCAATATAAAATAGTGATCACGGGTGAAGAAGAGGAGGATACCAAGCATCAAGTCCGTTGTAAGCTTTACGTGATGGAAAAGGATGGGGGATGGAAAGAAAGGGGGACAGGGCTATTCAAATTGAATGTTCATTCGCTCACCAAGACGCCTCGACTCTGTGAGTTTCATATGTTCATCCCTAGTTCCTGCGTCTTTCGTTGAGTTAAACCTCCCTGACCTTTTCCGTTGTATGGTTACGCATCAAAAACATAGTGATGAGAGCGGATGGAATCTTTAGACTTATTCTCAACGTTGCCCTCTTTCCAGAGATGAAACTCGAAAAGCAGGATAAGTGGGTCAGGTTTACTGCTTTTGAAGAGGCTAAGCCCGTCCATCTGGCTATCAGGGTAAGTCTCTTGCATTTTTTCCTCCTCTACCATGCGGATGTCGCATGTCCTACTTCGTTCTCCATCATACGTAACTCACCTATAGAGACTGATCATGCTGGCGAACGGTTATGGTGATTTTGTTTCGTGATAGGTGGGCACATTGAAGTCTGCCGAGGATCTTGTACGTTCCTTCTACAACTAAAGTTTATCAATCTTGGCAAATCATTCAAGACTGAGAAAATCTTTTGTTTACTTCTTCCGTCTGGTTTGAATACAGTTCGATAAAATAAAGTCTTTTGTACCCCCACCAAAGTCAACAATCGACCGATCCAAGACGTACTCGCTAGCTCCTTTTGAAGGATCGGCCACATCTACACAAGGTCGAGTAGGGGACGGCCAGGTATCGTCCGATGATCAACCAAAGGCCGATGAGAATGAGACCGAACCCAAATCGGAACATCAGGAAGTGCAGAAGGAGCTCAAAGATGCGGCAGATGTAGTTTAAGACTCTTGTCAATCAAAGCTTGCTATGAATCTTAATTGTCGGATTGCATTGTCATCGTCATTGCTTAACAGGACACTCGATCGATATAGCCTCTATCACCCTATCTCCTTGTTATCTATATCTTCCCCGTCGTTTTCTTCCTTATTAATTCATTCTCCTCTTTCAACACTGTCACTCAATTGAATCAAAGCACCGATATACCTCATTTCGTCCCCTCCTCTTTCATCAAGAAATACTCTTCAATTCCCTATTCTTCTCAGATCCCGTTCTTCTTGCTTTACCCTTGTTTATGTCCGCGTTGGTGTGTCTGTTGACCTGAACTGATCCAAACCCACATATTCCGTTCCATATCACTCATTCCATACCACCCATCTTCCCATCTTCTGCCTTCGGCTCCTGTCTTTTTATTTTCTTTCTTCTTCTCAATCCTTGTTTGTTTAGTTCCGTCATTTCTCCGATTGTCAATTTCCTTCCTTATACTCTTTGTTCATTTCTCCTCTCATCCGAGATTTGTTTTCTTTTTCTTCTTCCCTCTCTTGGTTCGGCAAGGCCTAACTCTTATTCTCTCTATCCAATTCACTCTGGTCCCATCTTTCAACCTTTCAGATCGAATCAAGACAAACTGAACTAATCTTCCTTTCTTTTCTTCTATTTAACTCTCCTTTGATCCATTCATCGTTATACATGAGGTCAGGAATTGAGATGAGAAGTACTGGCAAACCGGCTTCGCACGTTATCTTGAAGACAGTCAAAGTACAACCCTAACTCATCTCCACTAAGCCGATGATCCGAACATTCATCTTCGCGCTATTCTCTCTACACAACATTTTCTACGCCTTCAATATTTTCGGCTCTGTCTTCATTAGTTTTCACGAAAAGGACTTCGATAGAGCCTGTAGATGCTAACAGTCTTGATGCCATCTCAAATTTCTCAGTTCTATATGTATTGCCGGAAAGAACACCATCAAGCCTTGTAAGAGATTTCGAGGTTATCTCTCCCTCCGATGGCAACAATAACTTTAGGAACCCGTGCCTGCCAATAGAGACCATTTTACCCTTATCTTCTCTCTCAAAGTTGAATAGATGGCGTCAAGATTTGCAGTCCAGACTTGATTGAGCTGATCTCTGTCGTTACCGGAACTCAATCCTATAGGTTTCTGTTGAATTTGGCTATCTTGACAGTTTACGCTTACTGCAATAGTTCTTATGAAGTTCTTATGAAGTTTACGCGTAGATCGTTAATCTATTATTTTTTTCATCTTTTTATTCGTTTTTCATCTCGTATATATCCTAGCTAGTTTATTGTCCTCTCTTTTCTGATTCTCTCAGTCATCTTGCTTATATCTTGTGTTGGTGTGTATATCGATTGAGAGAATCAGGTAGAAAAAAGAGTGTCGTTTTGAACCCTAGTGAAAGTACCAGTACGAGCAGTCCCCTAAGCCAACAGTTCCTCATCTCATCTAGCTAGCTACTCGCTGTTTCATTCTCTGTATTTGAACAAAGTGAATTCCTTCATCGAGATGTAAGAACGAAGTATCTTAGATCTGGGTAGATCACTAATAAATATATACAAGGCATAACGTGGATATAGTAAGGAGTAGTAATCAAGTGGTTACGATGCTTCCCTGCTATGACAGCAAGTTCAGGAAGTGCCCTCTGGGCGCGCAGGTTCGAATCCTGTCTACTTCGTTTTTCTTATTTCGAATAAACTCTGTCAGCATCTCTAAAGATCATACTTTTTGTTACTGTGGCTCAGAATCGTATAGTGTTCATCATGTGCTGAAGTGAGGAAGAAATAACAACGAAGCTGATATCAATCAAGTTTCAGTATAACATAATAAACAAGTAATAAAGAATATACAACGGTGAAGGACATGAACGTGCTAGCAATATGCTAAAGAAAAAGAGGGAAATATGCACTATGTTCAATCACTCAAAGCGGAATCAACGTCATGGAAGGGTCTGTGGATCCGGGTTATGAGGGTATGAGTCAAACAGGTATTGGTCAGTATGAAAATCAATCAACTGCGAGAGTTTGAGATCCCTTCCCGCAAAGTTTTACTTACGTATATTCAATTCCACTTCTTGCGGCCTATACAACCAAACAAAGAGAACGAAAGTCGTACCAGAATTAGCAAAAAACCCATTTCAGCGGATCTTTAACAGGATAACAGTGTACCTTTAGCATCCACTCCTCGTCCGCTTCTTCAAACTCATAACCTCTTCCGCCAAATAAAGAGAGCAATACCGGTAACAGCACAAGTCCATGTAGGGCACCGCTGATAATCAACGACAGCCACATTCGGAAGAAGTATACCTCTAGTAGTTTTGATCTTGTAAATGCAAGGACGGTAACTCCAATGAGCTTGGTGAGAGTGATACCCGAAAAGACCTGTTGGATTGGATGTATGAACGGAAAACGGGTTAATTAATTCGGTCTTCGACGACGAGAGCATCTGAAAGAGAATAAGGTAAAGTAAGACAAACGGATCCTCCAACATCGACTAGGGCGCTCCAAGCTCGTTCATCTCGCTCCTTCGGGCCTAGAGGATGATTGTAAGGCAGTCCACCTCCCCCGGCACCCATGAATGCCCGAGCGATATGCGAGCAGAATTCAACCGCGATCCCGAGAGAGATTACTAGATTAACAAGAGAGATTGCGCTGCGAATCAAACCACACAAAGAATAGACACATCGTCAGACATCCAAACTCCGGATAGAAACGTACTGATCGAAAGAATACTTACTTGAGGCTGACCCCCCAGACGCCCATCAAACCCATCACATTCATCACCGCCAGAGCGCAGACTCCAGTAACAATTGTTCCCGTTCTCCACGAGCCCAACAAGAGCGACGTTACGAGAAAGATGGACACCAGAGCTAGTGTGAGGACTTCGATCAATATAGTGATGACGTGTGCATACTGAGCGAAAAGAAAAGGAAAGATCTGATCATTTGTACGTTTCCTTTCGAAATTCATCATAACCGACAATAGAAACGAACCTGATCGAAGAAGATATAGAACAGCGAGTAGGGGTACACTCGGGCACCAATTCTATTCTCCATATCCTTGGCAATCCGCCGAGCGGAAGCCAATGCATTGATGAAGTCGCCCCCTTTCTTCAAAGGTGTGTGATACGTCCTAAAGTGAGACGCTTCGATCGCCTCTCGGTCATCCGAGATAGATATCGCGTTACTGTATGATGATTTTCCGCCAAGAGGACAGTTTTCATCCGTAGGGGTCTGAAGCCACTGATCAAGGTATCGCATAAATTCCGGGCCCTCGGGGAATCCTTTCATTGTCGTATCAAACGGGGGGCTTCGATCAAGAAAACATGGCTGACACCTTCGCTCAGATTCCTCTGGCGCACAGAACGTATCTGGATCGTCCTTCCTGACTCTACAGCACGACTCAAGCACAGGGTTGAGCCATTGGAAGAAATCATCAATCCAGACAGCAGGCGCGTTCGAAAGAAACGATACTTCGGGCCGTTTCCGCTCAGCATCAAGAGTAGAAGCAACGGAGAGTTCGTCGCAAGTGGTGAACCTGCCACATAATGCTTGCTGTGCGGGTCGTCCAGTTACATTGAGATGGTCTACTACAAAATAGACAGGGGGGCCAATATCAAGATAGCGATCAACGGCGTCGAAGTATGGGACTAGGTAAGAATCTGATGGTAGAGCTAAGCGCTGGTCTGTAATTCAGTAATCAGAGAAAACTCCGCGGGTCAGCATTCAAAGGTCGATCTCGAGACATCCTTTACATGAGAAAAAATCAACAAACCTAATCCCAGTTCAACTCTTTGAATGCCGATTAGAGCGAGAGCGAACAACCCTGAGAACACAAGGAGAACTACCGCTTTGATTTCTCTTTTGAGTAAGAACGGTGCATAGTACTTTCGGATAACCCGGTTAATCCATCCTTCTTCGTTGAAAGAAGAGGATCGAGCCTGATTCTCATCGTCGCTCCCATCGTTGTCATCGTCCTCTCTATCCTCGTCATCGACCGTGGACTCAAGGAAAATAGTCTGCTCGGGATCTAACTTGATGAAAGGAAGACAATCCATTCGGTTCGCCTGTTTAAAGGTCCAAATGTAAGTCAATCGATTTTACAAACTTCTTTTTCCAAGACGCGTTCTTGATCACAGTTTATTATCCTTACCTCAATCCTTTTGAGATCTAACGTCAAAGCAGACACAAAAATTGTGACCTGAAGGATCGCATCAATCGCAACGGATCCAGCTGCATAAAGCGCAAAGTTTCTGACCGCCGGCATCGGCACCAACGCTCCTAGTCCGAAGGCAACCGTCTCCGTGAGCGAGCTGAGCAAAATACTAGGTCCCATCCTGGCCAACGTTCGAGCTACACGTTCCTCCGGGGGCAGATATAGCTCGGTAGGTGCTTGGTTCTCCTCTATTGAGGTAGTGTTTTCGTTTGGTTCAGTAGAGGATGAGGACGGCGTGGTACCGAACGGATCCTCTGTGAAAGATTGACCCTGAAGATACTGAGATGATCGCTGTCGAATAGAACTCGGTGAAGCGAGAGGTCCATGCAAGGCATTTTGACGATCAAGCTCGTTAACGAGGATGAACACGTTGTCTGGTTCGTGAAATATAGGATAATTAGCTTTTAATTTGATCAATGGACATAGGACAGAAGAACTCACCGACTCCCACGGCTAGGACAAGAAAAGGGATAACCTCCGCGATAATCAATGTCACTTTAACTCCCAAAGCTGAAAATACGCCAACCGAGGTCGAGATCGAGATTACGACAACCAAAATTCCAAACACTCCCAGAGAGAATTTGGAGTTGATCAATGCCATTTTTAACAAATTTTTGATCCTCTGCCGTCTTCCTGCTAGCCCTCCCCGTTCTTTCTCCCTCATCCCCAAAGCATCTGCTATTCCGAGTATATCGGCGACCCAGGCAATCAGTTCCCTCGCCAATCCTAAGAGACCCCCACTTTGAGACCCTCCTAAGGTGAATGTCACGTAGATCAACATGCCCAGATAGCTAGCCCCGACAACAAGTTTATCAAGGTTCGACGCTTTGTTCAACTCTTCTTCTAGACTAACACCGGTAGAGAAACCGATCCAAGCACGACCTTGTTCCAATTCTTCGAGTGAATTCACAAAGTCTACTAGGTAGTTCTTTAGACTGCGTTCCCATTCTTCTGCTTTCGCCAAACCGGCCTCGTCTAATGTTCCCTGAAGGACAAACGTTGTGATGAAACTTGAAGCGTTCAACCAATCATCCGAATCCGATGGCAGCCCCCCAAGAATGAATTTCGGTTCAAGGATCATCCCGCTTTCAGCCAGGCAATCAGACGGTTGGTCTGAACATCCATTGATGACGTCTTGCCAATCGTCCTCATCAATTTCTCCACCAGTGAGAGCATCGAACCAGACCGAGACAGATTGGACGATGCAGGCTGTACCCGGGCCAGCTGGAGAGTAACACACATCCTGGTACGTATAGTTATTAGGCGTAGAGCGCATGGACAATATCGCTTGTTCGTGTTTGAGCCACCAGACAAGACGGTCGTATGAAAGAGCGGGTTCGATGGGTGTTGGTATACTCGCTATTCTTTCTCTATCGGGCAAGAGAGCAGAGGATGACGAGGAAACGAGCGAAGATGTTATGAACACTTGTTGAGGTCGGAAGAAAGGGCCAAAATTCTGATCGAAATGATTCTTCTCGAGAACAGGTGACGACGTGGGAGAAACCCAGAGGTGAACTGGGTCAGTCTCTACAGAGAATCGTTTCCAACCGATATTGAGGAGAGCAAGGACGACCAATGCGATGATGAACGTCGTATCTGGGTATTTTGTCCGCGTAGTACACACACATGTTAGTGTTCTCTATACTCGTGTGAGATAGCGAATGGTAGATGAAAGATATATGACTTACAAGCTCTTTGCGCGCACATCAGACCTAGTCGATAGAAGCCCTTCTTCAGCCAAACATTTACTTTGCTCTGCCTGGGCTGTAACCTTCCAATCGGATCTAATAGGCTTCCTACCCTAGCTCTACCATCGTCATCATCGTTCGACAATCCAAGTTCTTCGGATCCAATAGTTGTTCCAAACAAGTCTGAGGTGCTTCGTCTGGATGTTCCTGGCTTGTGCCTTGCGCTTGAAGGGCTGATGACCGTTTCATCATGATCTTCTGCTCCTGTGTCGATTTCTAGCTGATCGTCATCTCCCAATAAGATCCTCCGCTCCCATCTCTGTTTCTTCTTATTTGCTATACGGTCCATCACCCAGAGTGCTAAGACAGATAGCACAGCTGTCACGTAAGCCAGTGTAACTACGAATGATGTGCAGCTCATCCGTCCAATATGACAACTCGGTGTAAGGTCAATCCTGGATTCACTTGGTGGGGTTGGCAAATAGGGTAACGTAGGGCATATCGACGGACAATCGGCGCACGCACATCGAGAATATATCTCGGGATCGTCGCAGTGCAATCTAGTCGGGCTCATGGGGGACCATCTATCCTTGTCTTCATTTTCTGGTAGTGAAGGAGGAAAGTTGATCTGAAACGGACTACCTAGGCCAGGCCGTAGCTTTCCCATATATTTCAAGAAAGCATCCGGATCCCTGGCACCCCCTCCGATAAGATCCATAGCGAGACCGTTCGTCGCTCCGAATTGGACATCTTTGCAAGAGTCATAAAACGATTGTTTGAATTCCGGGGAGACATACACACTAATCTCTTTGACAGCTTCTTGAGGCGGATGAGAAGGGATTGTCTGGGTAGAGAGGACTTCTAGAAAGGTGGATTGAGAAGGAGAACACGTGAAGTGGCAATAGAATGACCGAAATGAGTTTCGGCAAGCTGGGCAGGCGGCGATGAGGCTTCAAGCAACAGAGGCATACATAATAGCTTGTCAGCATGTTCATTCCGTAGTGTTTCTTTGAGGTCCGGCGAAGCAATGAGACTGATGTAGAAACTTACGGCTCGGCTTGGAGGAGGTTGTCTCTGAGAGCTTCGGCTTGATCGATTGTACAGCAAATGGTGTCCGGAATTTCAAAAGACGGGCCACATATGTCCGTGAGCATCTCTTTCAGCTCTGTCGAAGTCTAGAAGTTTATGGTTTATGGGTTAATTTCCCCATTCGATTGTTCCGAGAAGAAGAGGCAAGAGAAGAGAAGAATTATCAGTCGACTCTCATACACAGGTGAACCCATCAGAAACAAATACCAGTAGGACAAACCGGATTGGCATTGCCGTCATCAGGGCACGGGAGCTCAGGGTCGAAGATCGATTTTTTGCCACAAGATCCTCTAATTGAGCAGATTCCTGGTCCATGTCTTCGATCAACCAGCGAAGTGGTCGTTATGTTCATGGCAAGGAAGTACTAGGAGATATCAGAAGTAATCAGGATCGAATAGTGTGGGTGGTCTGTGAGATTGATGGTGAGGAGAAGCTATATGCGGTCTGATGACTTAATGCGGCCATCTCGGTTGATGATTCATTTAACCTTAACATAACTTACTTAAGATTGGAGAGTAACTAATGAGGTGAAATCTCCTCCTTCATCAGCCATCCGTTCTCTTTTCTTTTAACCAACCGCTCTCTTCTCTTGATTCCTTATTTCATTCTTCTTCTCAAGGTTAGTAATTTGTTGATCAAACTTTGGATGGTGGTTTGAGAGTTCATTCTGCTAGTAGGAAGAGTTCCTTGCCTCACTGATTTTGTTTATACGGTTTTTCTTTCTTTCTGGCTTCGTTCTTTTTCTTCTTTTACATATAACCACGTCTCAGTTCAAAGATGTCTTCCCACCCCAAAGCCTTCTTCCCTGACTTGTTCGGCAAGCGAGCCTTCCCTACTCCCGTACGTCTAGTCTCACTAAATATCTTCACCTGTCTTTGTCATACTCGGAAACTGCGTAATCAAGACCAGCATATCTTCGGAGAGGAGCGAGTTTCAAGGATCTGCTGTAGATCGACCAATGGCCCAAGTTGACCTCTTTTCTTCCTTTTTTGTCTTTTCGCTTTTCATCATAACAACAACGTTCTCTTCTGTAATGTATCCAATTATACCTGAATCTATTAATTTGTAGATCTGGAAGCCCTACAAGTTCCTTTTCGTCGGTCTGGCCATGGCCGGTTGGGGAATCTACCAGGTTCAGGAGATCGCTGTTTCCCGTTCGTTCCATCTTCAGATCCTCTTGTGTCTCTTCAAACGATATCTTTGGGTTTGCAAAAGGAAGCTGTTACTTAACCTCGACATCCTCCTGTTGCCCTCGATTTCTCCTTCCATCTAAATCTACAACAGGGCCTGATGCTTTGAACGACGTACGACCGTTTCTTTCATGTTGGCAACTGACGATTTCATCCAGTATCTTCTTCCTTTTGGCTGATATCTTTACATGTTTGCATGCCTGTTCCACACGCTTCCGGTCTTTTCTGTTCTCATATCATTAGCCTGAGAACCCCTACCGTTCGTTAACTTTCATTCGTTCTGCTGAACATTCGTCCCGGAATACAGAAACGATAGAGCTGACCATCTTCGATTCTGATCTTTATTTTTTTCTCTTTATCGGTGTTCCTCCTAACTTTATTCCTTTTGGGCTTCTTT
The DNA here is from genome assembly GCA_014825575.1 of Phaffia australis. NCBI lineage: Eukaryota > Fungi > Basidiomycota > Tremellomycetes > Cystofilobasidiales > Mrakiaceae > Phaffia > Phaffia australis. Next base: position 14,499 of record MVAH01000193.1, read on the forward strand.
ATCGCATCTTGATCCATTTTTATGATCTTGTTCTATCTATACTTTCCGATTCGACCTCGCCGACCAATAGGACGACGAATTCTCGCCGCTCAGGCCGCCGCCGAGGGTCACCACTAATTGCGATTATTCAACTTTTTTGGCTTTCTGCTAGAATGAGCGTCTCCAAATTTGTTGGTATGATTGGATGAATGAATCGGACGGATAGTGTGTGTAAGGTGGAATGAATGAAATGAGATATGCCCTTTCAGTTTATTGATCATATTCGACAGTACATAATGATTGAGAAGCATGCAAAAAGCAACTGACGGTCTTATAGATTAGATTTTGGAACAACCGGTGTTGATTCGTTCATGAATTCATAACATACCATCTTACTTGATCAGCTGTCTTGCCCAACAGACGTAGACAGTCGATCATGTCTCTATCTTCAGTGACATCTTCACATCAACTTAAATATTTTAAATCAGGATGTGCAGGGCTGAAACATCAGGGTTCAAAGTGAAAAAAATATCTACAGGACAACCAAAAGTGTTGTGGATGGGTCGGAAAAGATTCAATAAGAGACATTGAGTGAAAACACATAGAGGAAAAAGGAGATGGAGACACTTTCGAAGTTTTCCTTCTCATTTTGTTGGCTGTCGACCATCATCCTCAACCACTTTCTTCTTGTTCTTCTCCTCTTCATTCTCTTCACTTAGATTCAACCAGATTGCATGCTGGATTACGTATCAATATCTCACGAGAGTCAGTCCTGCTGTTATTATCCTTCTTTCGTTGCGTTGAGTTGGTTCGTTCCGGATGTGACGAAAGTTGACGAGTCTATTGATCACTTCCTCCCTCTCTCTCTTCGATGCTGCACACGTACTTTCTATGTTAACTTAACAATACACAAAGGCGGAGTTATACTCTTCCAAAAGTCTTATTCTCCCTCTTTCCCCGTCCCATCAGGCTCTTCTACCTCTCCTTCTACAGCTCCCTCGCCGATCAACAGTCTTCTCTCTACTGTACTCGTCGAAGGCCGATCTCTTAAGCCTCTTCAGGCTCCATCTGGACCGTACCAAGGTCCGGGAGCCTCTAAAAAAGATGGAGGAAACGTTTGGGAGATGGCTGGTTGGAAGATGGAGTGGCTCAGAGAGAACACATTGGGGCTGATCTTCGTTGTGCGTATTCCCTCTTTCTCCTGTGCACCTCGAATCATATCAAAACGACTGAGACTGAACGTCCTATGTTTTGTATGCGAATTTATCCAGGTGAGCTATCATCGGCTTCTTCACTTGCCATACATTCCTCAACTCCTTCATTCTCTTCGAACGCTTTTCCTCTCTCTCCACCTTCCGTTCCTTCAATCCTTCCATGCATCTCTCTCTTCGCCTACCTCCTCTTCTACGTCGGCCAATGATACAGCACCATCCGAATCAAGGCAATGGGCGCTAGAGACCGAACTTGCAGACTGGGAATCTACCTGGGAGAAACTAGTTAGACGAGTCGAAGCAGAAGCCGGCGCATCTGAGAAATCTGGAGCAGACAAGAGCGTTGGAGGGTTAGGTAGACCGAAGGGTTTCAGCCGCAAGTCAACTGGAGCAACGCCGACGAAGGCTAGTGCGGTTGCTGACGACTCTAAAGCCAGCGCTGCTGCCATACTCGTTCAGGCGGACAGTATGTTCTCCTCCTGTCTTTTTGTTTGAACGTTTCTAAACTCATCCATGAATACAAAACTAAATTCCTTATATTTTCTGCCTTGTGTGCCGTCTAGCTCCTTCGGCTCTGGCTACACCTCAAAAAGGATCGACTGGTGAAGACTCCGAAGAGATTGCGAGAAATGTAGAAGCACTGAAGAACAGATTGAAAGGAGCTTCGACTGGAAAACGATCCTTAGGCAAATCGGGAGCAAACGCTGCGACGTCAAGTCCTGGCAAATCATCTGGGTTTGTACTACCTTTAGGTTGTCTTCTTTTTCAAAAATTTGTAGACTGAACAACTGTTTTGACGAACACCTGGATTTGTATTCTCTTGCTCACTTTTGACACATCAGCGAATCATCTCCTCGTCGGCCTGCCACCTCCAGCTCCACATCGAAGGTGATGCGTAAATGGGGTGACTCCGCCATTACCTCAGCTGATATGGCTGCTTTGGATTTTTCCACTCCTCCTCCCCTCTCAACGGAATTACGTGATGGCTCATCTTCCGCTCAGCCCTCCCGAGCAGATATCTCTGAACTGGTCGACCAAACCGCGCTGGGAACAAAGAAAGATGGGTTATACGATGTCAAAGACTTGGACAGCACGTTCGACGAAGAAGATGACGAAGACGACGATATGATTTCGAGAGCACTGGCTGAAGGTTCTGCGGCTGCGGCTGCAGCTACCTCTGGAAATGGCGCTACCTCCAATGCCTTCTTCAGTGGTTCAGACTCGGCCACCTCTGGATCAAATATACTAGGCCAAAAGTCTTTATCCAGCTTTTTCTCCAGATTGAAAGGAACCAAAGTTTTGACAAAGGAAGATCTTCAGCCAGTATTGGAAGTGATGGAGAAACATTTGATGGGAAAGAACGTGGCAAAAGGAGTTTGTGAGAGGGTGTGTGAAGGTGTCGAGAATGCATTAATTGGTCGAAAGTTGGGAAGTTTTGGTAGTAAGTCTTTGTTCTATGAGGCCTGTCGGTTTTGGATACCTTGCCTAAATCGTATTTGTGTGTAAAAGGTGTCAGATCGGAGGTCCGAGCGGCTCTTTCTCAATCTATTACCCGAATTCTCACTCCCAAATCATCTACCGACATTCTACTGGAGATCAAAAGGAAGCAAAGCGCTTCCGCCAACGCTGCGGATACTTTCGGCAGCCCGACATCTTCCAATCCGGAACCATACAAAATGGTATTCGTTGGTGTCAATGGCGTGGGGAAATCAACAAACTTGTCCAAGGTCTGCTTCTGGCTCCTTCAAAACGAGCTTAACGTCCTGATCGCTGCGTGTGACACGTTCCGAAGTGGAGCAGTTGAGCAACTTCGGGTACACGTAAATAATTTAGGACGGTTGAGCGAACAAATCGGAGAAGGTGAGAAGAAGGGTAGGGTTGAGCTGTTTGAGAAAGGTTATGGAAAGGACAGTGCGACAATTGCGAAGGAGGCTATCTCGTTCGGTATGTTGAAGTCCCGCTTAATACAGTCTATTCTTCTCTGATGCGAGACTGAATCTGTCTTGTCGCTTTCCTTTTCTTATTCGAATCTTTTACTAGCCAAGGAGCATGCGTTCGATGTTGTCCTGATCGATACTGCTGGTCGGATGCAAGATAACGAGCCTCTGATGCGAGCACTTTCAAAACTTGTCTCTGTCAACTCGCCCGACAAGATTATATTTGTTGGTGAAGCCTTGGTTGGCAACGAAGCGGTTGATCAATTAAGTAAATTCGACAGGAGCCTCAAAGAATTTTCTGCCAAAGGGGGAAAAGGTAAGGAACGAGGAATTGATGGAATGATTTTGACGAAGTTCGATACTATTGTGAGTATCTGATTCGTGACCTCTCTCTTACCTGTTGTGGGAGAAAGGAGTACTGATGACCAGGGGATGCCAAATCTGTTTCCTCTATAGGACGACAAAGTGGGAGCGGCACTCTCTATGACATATGTTACCGGCCAACCTATTCTTTTCGTTGGCTGTGGTCAGGTACGCCAAGTTCTTTCTCTTTGTATGAACTGAAAACATGCAGATTGCCGATCTAATTAGTTCTTTATATTTCTATCGATTGCTAGACGTACACCGATCTTCGACATCTTCGAGTAAACCATATTGTTCAATCTCTGCTTAAAGACTGATCTAATGTGCTCTTCTGGCAAGATAATCAACTTCAAAAAAAGCTTCAACTCTTTGCTGATTCCCTAATTTACTTCTTATTCTCTGGGTCTACTTTACACATTTGCATATCGTTGTATAATTCGGGTCGTATGCATGTTTTTGTTCACAATTATTGTAGATGTGTCGTCGTGACTTATCTCAACTCTTAAAGACGAAAAGAAATAGGCGATAGAGATATTTAAGCGATAAAGACCGGAAAGATAAATCGACACTGATTAGATATCCATCATACGAGGCGAGAAAAATGTTGTGCAGGAGACTCTCTATTCTCCAACGTTTCTTTTAAAATTGTTCTTTGATCTCCTCATTCCATTCGTTGTATTCAACCATTCCGCCTCACTATCTCTACGTGGCAAACCTTCCCAACTAACAGATCACCTTCAGTTACCAATATCGTGATTTGAAACAGACAATGGCTCCTCCTAAACCTGCAGCTTGTCAAATTTGTGAGACGAACGCATCAAAATATAAATGTTCGACATGTCAAGTCGTCTAGTCAGTTTTTTCCTTCTCGCTTCATATCTTTTTAGTCTCTGTTTCGGTGAAGGGGCCAAGAGCTGTCTACCGCTTATGAGACGAACATATCCAGATAAAGGCAAGATCTGATCTTTTTGGGGTTCAATAACGGGTGGGAGAAACTATAGTTGTTCAGTTCCATGTTTTAAGAAACACAAAGGTTCGTCTTGTCATGACATATAGCTTACCATCTGTTTCATATTTCTTGTACATTCTCCTTCTCCTCTCGATGTGTTTCAGCTCTGAACACGGTTCTATTTTTGGGCTTGTCTTGATGGTTTGACAGAAGAATCATGCTCTTATCTTGTTCCTTCACCCGGAAGTCCTCTTCGTGATTCCTCCACTCCCCTTCCTAATGCATCGATTTCAACCTCAACTTCTGAGCAAGAATCGGATTCAACACCAGCTCCAGTACCATTAACATCGTTATTGGAACCTCCATCCGAACCAATCCCGCTTCGATCGCTCTCAAGTCTTCAATGGCCTGTTAATTCTGATGAGAACGATGGAGAAGGATCGGGGAACCCGTTGGATCGGGATTTACCAAAACCACTGCAAAGGGAGGACTTGATGGCTATCGGTATGTTTGCTAATGCTTCTGGTCGGATTGCGTTTTGTTTGAGAATATTTGATAGACAGATCAGGCTTACCATGTTGACTGCACAAACAGCAACATCCCCCAAGATCAGAGAATTACTCGCGAATCCACTCCTTACTCCTCTCCTTTCTCAAATCAATGACCTCCCCTCCTCTTCCTCTTCTCGTCCACGTTCTCACTCATACCCGTCTTCAAGCGCCACCTCTGACTCATCCACAAGGTCGATATTTCTCCAGCAGGTGCTCGGTCTTTCGACTCTCTCTCCACTCTTTCCTTCTTCAAGCCCAGATGTATCCTCGGCTTCTCAAGCATTTGGTCAAAGGGGACGTGTCAACCGAGGCAGGGGTTCACGTGGTAGAGGCGGACGTGGAATCGGTGGTGGCCGGTCCCAGATTCACTGCACAGCAGACACAAGATTAGAATCGGAAACAGGGGTAAAAACCACACCTGAAGAGATGTCATTGATCCGATCATTCGCGTTGGAGGTTGAACGGGTCTTGAAAAGCGTGAGGAAAGAACGACGGGGAATAGAGTGGGAAGTGGTTGGGCCAGATAGTAATTTGGTTGATGGATTGGACGAACAAGTGGAAGAACAAGCCAAGATTATACTTTGATCATCCCGTTTACGATTGAAATAAAATCAATTCAAAGTGATCTGTCTGCTGCTGAACCCGAAAAAACACATGCGATAGAAATACACTTTGGCAAAGAGATGAGTGCCGCTACAAGAGTCACAGACTTTCTTTCAGGAAACAGTTTGAAAACATAGAAGAAAAAAACGAAAACAATGCAGGACCGTCTGGAACGCAGAAATGGCAAGATATACTACGGAATTGGCAAATATTGTAACGACACTCTAGTGAACCTTACCAAGAGCGACCTCTTTTAGGCCGACCTTACTCTGGATAGTTCCGCCAAGATAACCTTGCCAGTTTGCATTGAACGCTTCGACGTCAAACGTCTTTTGATCGCATTCTTCGTGGCTTTGAATGGTTTCTCGAGGTGGGCCTCCGGAGCCCTTGATGATGTAAGGTAGGTTGGATGCAGCACCCATATGCTGGTAATGCTTGTAGATGATCTCGAGCATGCGCCCTTCTGTCTCGGGCAAACGAGTGATGGATGATAAAGAGAACATCAACCTTTGGCCCATCTAACCCATTCACATATGAGCAGAGTCAGAGATCCAGAAACATACCTTCGTAGTCATACTCATAGCTGACTCCGAGCTTCTCATTCGCTCCGACCTTCTCGTGGTCCTTCCAGACGTCACCTAGGGTGAATGTCTTCTCGTCTTCTTCCAAGACATCACTATCGGACCCTTGGGAAGAGGGAGAAGCAGAGATCTTGATCTTGGGCGAGCCCCAGTTTTGGACATGCTTCACTTCAGGAGATGCCGAGACAAGTTTGATTTGACCAAGCGCTGTGAACTTGTGTGGCTTGATATCTGACCACCCAAAGGTGTACTGAATGAGCTTGTGTACTGTTGGTTTTAGGATGGAAATCGAATTGCGCATGAGTGATAAATGAGAACATCTATTGAGGAGTAAAAATTTCAAATAAATTGCTTACTCAGTTCGAATGAGTAGTTTGAAGGAACTCGAATCCTCCGAAAGGTGGCATCTGTGTCAGAGAACACAAAGTCCTGAGGAGAGATGTCTTTGTCAGTGATGTGTTTCTCGATGGGGTAAAAGAACGAGATCTCACAAGAACAAGATGAGACTTTGTAGGTTCGGGAAGGCTGAAGTCAGACATCTTGTATATGTACAGGTACTGATTGAACGTTGAGTGGGCTTATGCGGTTCGAATGGTTGTTTGATGGACGTGAGATGGAATATGAAGAGAAGAAGAAGGAAAGGAAGAAGCGTAGCTAACTTTTATAGTCTGAGTCGTCCAGGCTGCTGATCTGGCTTGGCCTATGGCATCTTCAGAGCAGAGTATCCGTGCACATCTTCGTGCCTGGGTCCTGGAAGAGATGTCAGATGATCTCCTGTTGGGCTCGATACTTCTGATCAGCTGCGACACAGAGCCCGTAGCAGTTACCATGGCAACGAAGGTTTATCTGACTTCCGTTTACTTAACCCCGGTCCTTTCTTGTCAGGAATGATCTACCATCTAGAGTGATCAAGAAGAAGATCATCTCGATATATTCAGGTAGCTAGCTAGATGAATGACTGGCTGCTCGGTTGAAATAACTAGGGAAATAGATCTCGTGCAGCGATGAGATGGACGAGTTTGTGAAGCCAACTACATGGCTCTGACTACTATCCGCTAACGACTCTATACTACTAGCTAAACTTTAAGCTACTATCCATATGGCTGCAGATATCCGGGTCCGAGGAGTAACATGTCAATTAACACTTCTCTTGCCCATCTTGCTCGGTTTTCATCCAAAACATAGATTGCATCTGTCCAGTTCCCCTCTTTAGATAAGATAAGATAAACCATTGCCTAAATCACACATACTAGTTATATGGCTCTGGCCGCTATCCAAGAATGCTATCAAGTGAATCTCGGCCGATGATGGTTGATATGTGGTCCTCATCGATACGTCTTCTTTATTGTATTAGAAAAGAGGTGACATGCATGACAGGAAATGGCGGGAACAGCGTTGATGATATCAGTGGCGGTGATGAATTTGACCATTCTGGTTTGGGGAATGCCGCGTCGAGCAAATGGAAAAAAGAAGTATTTCAATCATATGGTGTGTCCTCGGGGTTCCTCTTCCTCGGTAGGTACGTGTTATTCCCGAAGATCAGGAGGATGACACCTTTGTTATGCCATTCTCTATCATCCTTTTTTTGCGGTCTAACCAACCGACCTAATTGCAATAGCTGCCATGGGCGGTCTTCGTGTTGATCATGTTGATAAATCCCATCGTCAGTTAATCATCTCCATTCTCTGTCTTCAGGCGACTGGTTGATAGCAGTGATCAGACTTACCCATATGAGACTTCTCTTTTTCATGTTTAGTACTTGGTTGTGAATCCTGATTAGTTATACGTGAGCACAATGGAATGCTATGCCGGCAACATCTGGTAAGCACCATCCCTAGTCTGTTCACAGCTCATCAAAGCTCATATTTTGCTATCTGATATGACCGCGGGTATAGCATCAGTTGTCGACTTGAGCTCTAGTTGTGAGCTGCGCCATGTCTATTATCCATCTTTCGTCCCCTTCTGCCTCTATCTCTGCCGAACACTTTGATCTTTTCCTTCCAGTCTGGGGCATGGTGATCTTGATCCGCAAAGACGAAAAGCAGGGAGGAAATTCTAAGGAAGACATGTCCGCTTATCCTCAGTGATCTGCTTCCATCTTCGTGAAACAGAGCGGTTGTAATGCTGAACGCGACGCCCGACTTTCACATCTCTGCGGTCTACTCTTCTGCTTGTGGGGTATCAATGTTACTCATTTTTGGACCCGGGCTGGTATCGTGCTAGCGATAAAACAAGCGATGCTGTCTCGATCGACTAAACCTCAATGACAACAGAAATGAGATGCGATCGATACGCCAGTTATATGTTCTGCTCGTCAGGACCGACCTCGATGATTATCCAGATCATTAAAGGGGTTCCTTCTGACGAGCGTCCCTCATTCGTTTCGTCGGAGGATCAGATCGCGAGTATTAGCCTGGCACAACCGTCGTCACTGATAGCATTGCCGAGTTCTTGCCGCAACATCTACCGAATCCACGATCACCATTTTCAATAGAGCTGAAACTAGAAGAACAAGCTCAAGACAAGATGTTGATGAACACCTTGCCTAGATCGATGAGCAATGGTTAGCAGTAGCTCAGTATACCCGAGACGAGATTCATGGGGTTGTTGAAGGCTTTGAAAGTAAAAAAAATATTGGAAAAGAAACGATGAAATGTTTTTCCTTGAGTGAAAGAAGTTTCAACTGGCTTCAGTCCGTTTTTGTTTATTGATTTGTCTATTGTGCGTGTCTGATATAGTCATCCTTTGATTAATTCATCACGCTCTTCCCAAGAGGCATTCTACCACTCTCCTAGATGAACCCATTAGACATATTGACTTTTTCTTTTTCCTCTTACTTTTCCTCCCACCTTGTGTTCGCTATCAGTTTCCCCTCCTTCTCCCTCCTCCGATTTTTTAGGTAACTCGTATTTTTGCTGTACATAAGAACACCCTACCTTGCTGTTCCTTTTCGCATTTTGAAGGAGTTTTTCTAAACCTTAGCGATGTCGAAGCGAGATTGCTTGCCTTTTCTCGTAATTTAGTACACAGACTTTGCTTCCTCTTTTGCTTCTAGATTAGCCACGAGTTTGTTGAGCACATCAGAATGAGAGAAACTCAAAGTGCATTAATTAATTAGTCAACACACGAGTGTGTTGACTGTCTGGTGTTGACAGTGTATAGAAGTTTTTGCAGTGGGCATTCACAAAGATACATGACCAATGTTACGATTGGTAAAAGAGAGAAGACATGAGAGTGTTAGATAAACACTAAGAGGATCAAGAAGCTTTGGAGATCGACATGCATATAGAGTTTAGACTTCGGGATTGTTAACAACTGCCCGAGTAGACATCTCTGTATGAAATCCAAATTCATCTAAAGGCTAATGATTCCTTGATAAGAATTTTACACCTCTGCAAATCAGGTCCCGATCTCCGAGTGTGATCGAGAACACTCCCTGGTGGCTGACCCCGATGGACCTACCATCCCGGGGTGAAGTGGCGGAACTAGGGCTTGGGGCAATAATAAATTAAATTTTATTATTGACCCCGAACGGTGTTTAAACCCATCTATTTGTCTTAAAAAGATAAAACGAAGCGATTTTTATATCACTTTGAGTTCGAATTATATATTTTCGTTTACTTGTTTGTTTGTAACCTCTTCTTCTTGAGAAAACCAGAAACACATCATAAACACATCATAAACACATCATAAACATCTCCGTTCTCTGTAAATGATGCCTCAGGGATAAGGCGAGAACGACTGGCCGGAAATTCTACATTGAGAGCTTATGAACTCTGAGCATGTCTTCTTCCCTCTTGCAATTGGCACCTCACCGATGGTTGCTGTAGAATGACCACATCTGTACTGGTCGCAGTCTCATTTGTTTCTCGCTCTCGTTCTCAACTCCATTCAGTTTGGTTTGATTTGATTTGATTTGCTTTGCTTTCTTCCTGTTGGTCTTCCTTCAGGTTATCCCGGTCGAGCTACATTTATTCCTTATCCCTTTCCTTCTTCACAAACATCAAACATCAAACATCAAACGTCAATTCTTCTCTACCGTTCTTCACTCGCTCATCCGATTGTGTTCGTTTCCTCCCCGCCTCCCTGTCCTTTCTTCACAGACTGGCTAGAGGAGAGCAAATCAATCCTAAAGTAGCGGAACGCATCCGTTTAAACATCCATACGCTCACCCACGCCCACGCCCATCACATGGCGCCAATTAACATGATCTCGCCCAGCTTGAGTTCATTGACGACTTGGTCGTCACCGACACTTAGGAGCCCGCATATGTCGCCCCATGACCAAAAATTGAAAACAGCGTTTGCGGTCTGTCACATCATCACCGTTGGTACTCTTGTGCCTTTGGTCGTTTTCATTATGGCCACAGGCATCAAACGATCCCAGGTGCTACTTAATGTGAGTTCGTCTATCTTGGTTTCGTTCTTTCAATCATGGTCACAGAGAATCAAGCGGTTTGAAAGGAATTCGCGAAGCGTCTGAAGAGCCACGGGCGTTCTCATTATGCAAAGTATGACTAGTCGGAAACCCTGGATAAACATAAGGTCAACAAATAAACAATTGATCGATTCAACAGACAACTAGCTTGATCTTTATATCTCTGTTTTCCTATCATCTACTGTCTCAGCTCTGTTCACCTCTCGATCTTCTGACGGTTTAATGTTTGTTCCTCTGTCTCCAAACAGCTGTTTCTCGCTTTGAGTCTCAACTCAGTCATGGATTTGCTCATGTATGTCGAGCTTCTGCTCCTTCTTGTTCAGGGTTGTAACCTACTTTTCATCGTCAATTTAATATGTCTTGTCTGGAATTGCTTCGATGATAGGGCTTTCTCCCCTGAATACCCATCGAGACCGCTCTGTCTTCTATCTTCGACAGGCTCGATGGCAGGTACCGCGCTCATATCGACAGCTGTCATGGTCACAGTTCTCATGGTTTGGAGCATGCTTCATAGGGCGAGTGGGAAGAAGATATGGATGGAGAAGTATTTTGAACTCATGGTTAGCCCGTTCTTCTTCTGAATTGTCTCGGTTGATGTCTCCGTTGCTTAAAGTCGCGTGCGGAACAACAGCTGCGATGGTTACCATGGATAGTCTTTGCGCTCGTCCTGCTCATGAATATTGCTGTAAGTTTATTCTTACTCCTTTAAATTCAGATAGTTCTCCTATCAGATTACTAACATTCAATTTGATATCACTCATCTCGATTTTTTTTTTTTAATCCCCTTTTGTCTCTCTCTCGCAATTCACCCACGTCCTTGTACTTGACGCATCCCAGTATCTACTCATCCGCCCAGAGGCCCTATATGTGAGCACGATGACGTGCTACTCGGACAACATCTGGTGAAGCCCTATCCCTCCTTGTAGGTCTTGCTTAACTATTGTCGCTCACAGGCTAACTCACACTCCTGAATACAGCTCGACATTGTCACATATCGTAGCAGGCTTGGTATTAATAACCGCTCTCATCTTTGACGGTCAGTTCTTTCGCGCCCCTATTTCCTCATTTGAGTCTAGTCTTCAAACTCATAAGATCCTTTTCCGAACAATCAATCAGTTTGGAGTGTGGTCATGCTTGTTCGTCAAAGGCGCAAGGCAGGAAAGAAGACGGCTGTAGAGAGAGAAATGGAGTGGTCTCTACGCTCTACAGATTCGGCTGCAACAATCAACTTGCCTGTTGTCGGCCGAGTAGTCGCCTATAGTCTGACCATGGTCGGCGCGCTTATGTAGGTTGTCCTTTCTCTACTGGAATATCAAAAACGATGCCTGAAACTGATATTCTAATCCGACTGTTTTGGATACACACACCAGATCGGCCGTTATGTTATATGCCAAACCAGATTCACATATCCCAGCAGTTTACCAATCAGCCTGTGGAGTCTCATGCTTCCTCGTTTTCGGAACCCAACCAGACATCTGGAAGACCGCTTATCGGTTCCTGTTCTCTGACTTAACATCGTCCTCATCCTCGGATCAAAGGAAGAGTGAAGCGTCAAAGAGACCCTCGTTACCGTCGTTGATGCCACCTTCATCTTCGATTGAAAAGGATTCTGATATCATAGTGACCACGATTTCAATCTCAGAAGAGCGACCATCGTTCGTTCTGCCGGTACGAGAGCTCTGTCACATCAACCGACCAGCCGGGGAGATGCAACCATCTTGCCCTTCTCCATCTTATCTGACAGCTGATTCAAGGTCGAATTCAGATATAACCATCGATGGAAGAAAGGATCATTGGGAATCATCGTTGGGTTATTGTTCGGGCTCGATAAGTCGTTCGGCATCAGAAGAGGATAATCGTCGAGAGTGTTTAATAAATGGCTATCTGTCGAGAGTCGAGGGCACAAAAACGATGGGGTTGGCAGAGGCGTTGGCTGAATTGGAGTCTGATGAAGATGAGGCCCGCAATTAGCCTGTCATCAGTCAACAGGATTTGAGGTCTCAGGCGTTTCTCTTTTTTTTTTTTAATGCTTTTCAACCACTCATTCACAGGTCGTATTTATTTCAGAAAACAATCATTCATCTCATTTCGTGTTCCTCTTTTTTTCTTTCGGGTTTTATGTTTTATTTTGACTTCTATTCTGTTTTCTTCTCTTTTTTTTTATAATCACGTTTTTATTTTCTCACTTCACTATGTTGAACTCTGTACGAACTTTTGGGCCTCCTGTTTGTTCTCTTCCTTTTTGGTCTCTCGTTTTCCCAACTTTTATCCTTCATATCCCCGCTCTCCAAGTCTCTCGCTCTTTGCTCTTCCTTGTGCATCTTAACACCTCTCAAGTATTGTTTCTTGATGCCCCTGCCTCTGTTCCGAACGGTTTCGTAGAGCATAAACTTCGCGCTCCTTGTCATTGACTCTACCTGTGACCAGATCCGTTCTCTCTGCATCTTTTCTTGGGCTCATCTTCTTCGAAAGACCAAAACAAAAAAGGTGAAATAAAAAATGAACGCATGCCAATTTAGTGAAGAATCATTCCGGGATCGTATGGAAAAAACGGACAAGTACAACAGAGGAAACTATGCATGAAGATACGTGAAAATGAATACATGTATGTGATATACGATTGTGAATTGACAAAATACAGAATGTTCAGGAAGAAACTGATAGGGTAGTCCGATTTGGATCGTTAAGCGCATGTAGAATAAGTTACCAATCCTGATTCAAAGAAACAGGGACATGGTGATCGGGAGAATCTAGGCAAAGAAACAGAATATACAATTTAAACAGGGAGGGGTTGAAGAGGTGAGAACAGGTGTGCAGCCAAGACAATGATTCTGTGAGTTGAGAGGAAGGAAAGAAAAGGTCACTAGACTTAGAGTTTTGACCTACTCTGAACGACTTCTACTGAAGAACTATTCGGTTCGACGGTAGGAGGAACTGAAGTTGCCGTAGATATTTTGGGTTTTGATGGAGGAAGTGATTCAACCCGTTCGTTTGTTCGTCGAGATTTTCGAGAACGCAGAGGCTCAAGCTATTTGGATAATGAGAGCGATATCCGTATTAATCAAGATTTGCGAGGTGACAAACATAGAAAATCGTAGACTAAGATAGTCACAAACCTTGCGTCGAAGATCTTTCATCTTTGCTGTCTTAGGATCCCAACTTTACAGTTTTGCCATAGATGATATAATGAGTTATGTTCAGACACAGCCGATACATAGGAGGAAGAAAGGAGACAGACCGGTCGAAAGAACTCCTCAGGTCATCCAACTCTCGTCCAAAATACCGCAAAACTGACGGATCTTCCATGATACCCCTCAAGATCCAAGGGATCTCATAGCCATTTCGTTCTTCGCTAGCAAGGAATTCGTCGACTTCCAGAGAACCGGCTGCAACGGGGTTAGAGGTGGTTTCAAATAGATATCTGATAGCCAGTCTTCATAAGATGCAGATATGAATAAGACGAAGATGTCAAGTTAGAAGATGATTTCGATATACCAACCGGTAGATATGATAAGCGTACAAATAGGTTAAATCTTCTCCGTAAGCAGTGGAATGACCAATCCCCGTCAATCCTTAGTGTTGGACGTATATCAAACCGTGATAGATGAATATAATTGATAAATTTGGGTATTTGACAGCACTTAACGAGAAAAAGACGGCTTACCGGCCGCAACGGACTCGCTGAGATGAGCCACCAATCCACCATCAGATAATCCGGCATTGAGCAGCTGGAGGCAGAATGTTAAGAGTTTTGTGACAAAATCCGATACGCTAGATGAAACGCACAGGATGCGTAATTAACCAGAAGGAAGGAAGAAGAGTCTATCTGAGTTGAACAAATAACTCACTCATAAGCGATCCCGTCAATATGCAAGACTCTAAGAATATTTGGATGATGGGCAACGGAAAAGATCGCAGAATATACAGGTACAACTCTGATTGCGTCGGTCACATGTGGTAATGGTTTAGATGAGTTTAGACATAGGACTAAATTTGAAGAAAAGAGAAAGACTGACTGATCATTTAATGAAGCAACATAAACGAGCTTGCATCCTTGATCTAGAACGTTCGAGAGAGATTGCATATATGACTTTGACGTTGCGCTCTCCGTATCTTGGAATCTGGTAGCCAAACAACATTGTCAGAAACTGATAAAGAGCTTGGTGAGATGGACAACTCACTCGAAAAGCTGATGTGCCGCTGCATTTTCAAAGTATTGGATGTAAGGCATCACGACCGAGCTCGAGCTGAGATATGCCAAGGGTCCTAAATGAGTTCCGCCTAGATAATCACAGAAGGTAAATATCTCTTTTGAAAGAACAAGTACTGCAGAATAAGACTTCAAACTCACAAAGCCCTAGCATTAATACCTTGGGTGGCTTTCTGTTGTGTTGTTCTCCCTTCAGCGGACCAATCTGCAGTTTCAGCTCATTTACAGCCGATTGATTAGAAGAGGAACGGATGTGACCCTGAGCGTAGAGCCTCTCGATAAGGTATGTGGATACCAGGCAGCCTGTAATTCGATGACAGAGAAGAACGGAATAAGTAATGGATAACTGTTGAGAGCTGTTGCTGTACAAACCGACAGGATGATGGAATCAGAATATCAGACATACCTTGAGAGTGAGTAGCGACAATAATAGCATCTGCAGCACGAAGATCATCGACCCACTCGGGGTTCGACATGTATTCCTTAAACAATCTATTTGATAACAAACATGAACACATCAGTTTACCAAAACAGAAATAGTCTAAATACACGGTCAGCTAAACCATATAACATTTCGAGACAGGAATGATAAGGACAACGAACCGATCGACTCGATACTCCACTTTGCCTTCTCCTTCTAGTGGCACAGCTGTGATCTTCTCTAAAGTGCCTTCTCCGAAGTAGTTTTCGACCATCTTGGCCATCTTTTTCGCGAATGCAGTTGATGTCCCGGTCGGCTCTCCAGCAATCTGTTGGATACACGTCATCGAATGGAAGTGTAACAGAACAAACGATCAGTCTGGAGTAGAAATATATATGGCATGTTGATATTGATGCAGAAGAAGATGAACATACATATCGAACAATGGCATTTGGAAACCACCCATGAACCCCTATAACCACTACTTTCTTTACACATTCGATCCCCAATGCCTTGCCCTCCTCGTCTCCTTCCTTCAAGCCTCTCTGTACAACTAACTTCTTTGGTAACTTTTTCAGCTCTGGGTCCTCCAGATATTGGCTATCCATCCTCTCTACCGACGTAGTTTCTCTCTGACCCGCGTCTGCATCTCCTGGTACATTGGTGCTTCTCGACCCATAGACGTACGATGCTAGAGATGAAATAGCGTTCTTTGCGACAGTTCGTTTCTTCACCCGACCTATAGGATCAGAAGTAGGATCTTGGAGCGGTTGACTCGGAAGGGGACGAAGTGGAGTTGATCGAGGCGGACGATCAAATATATCAGAAAATGTAGGTAGCACAAGGTTTGGCGGTGGCAAAGAGACGAGCGTGGATTGTCGGCGAGATGTAGGTACAGAAGATATAGGACGATCAGAAGATAAATCTCTAGGATGAAGAGTAGTAGGCACTGTAGTATCGGTTGATAAATCCGAAGAAGATACAAAAGAGGGAAGATTTGGACTCGAAGGAGATAGCCGCAACTTGCTAGCTAACATGCTCAAACTAGATTTCTGACGTATGTTTTCCCGTTCGTCTAGACTGGATTCAACATGGTTTCCAGAGTCCAACACAGCTGATACCTGCTTTAGCTTATCTGTTGTGAGAGGAATTCTGTCTACTTTCCCTATGGCATCGAGAATCTTCTGTTCATTCGTAACAGATGAAGAGGGGGAAGAGGGAACGGACTCTTTAGTCCTAAATTGAGTGGGTGTGAGATTGCCAAGCCAAGAAGAGTAAGAAACGGAAGTAGGGACAGCAAGAGCGATAGGCATAGCGTCAGGCCGGGGAGAATTAGGCACAGGAAGACTTGTTGTGATGGGAAACGTGGAGGGTATACAGTGAGAAGGAGTTTCAGAAATGGGCATCTCGGAACTTGGAATCGAAGCAATGTCCCCGGAAGGTATGGTTGGCATCGAAGTGGGCACAGACACAGGGATGGATGTAGATGATGGCCAGACCCAAGAGATAGGGTTAAGATATGAGGACGTTGAAACAACAACAGGTGTCATCGCATCGGGCAATGCATTGGAAGGATGATCCGCGATAGAATCAGTCTTAATAACCTCTCCAGTATGCTCAGACACGACTACATGATAGATAATGGGTGTATGGTTTCAGTTCAACGCTCAACTGATATATGTGTTCGTCCTCAGAGAGCGATATATGAAAAACAGACCTGATGGTTGCTTGGTCGTTTCGTCCGACAGAAGGACTTCTATGCTCGGAGGTGCAGGCGTGCCTCTCGTAGGCCCATATCCTAGATAGGACCACCACCCAGAGTATGAGACATCAGACACAGGCAAGGAAGGTTCTTGCGAAGAGCCCTCCTGATCCACATTTGCTGTAGCTACGATCTCCGTGGGTACAAGATTCGAAATTTCTGATGATTGTAATAGACCAACCGGAATCTGAACATTAGATGAAGGGCTGGACTGATGCGCTGTATGATCAAACAGGCCGATCAGGAGTTGTCCCAACATAGGAATCAAGCGCTCACAGAGGTAGAGATAGTAGTGACCACGAACCGGATCCATTCTTAAAGGTCCAGACCCATCTACCCTTTGAAGCGTTCGTATCAGTTGTTAACGGAGTTGGTTCGCTCTCCTGTTTCACCATCACATCCATTCCATCAGGAATAGTGACCTCAGCCTCGCCTGATGAATCGTCAGCAAGTTTTCCGCAGCTCACGGGCTCGACATCACTGTCACTCCTATTCACAGAAACAGTTTTGAAAACGGCAGGAATCTGAAGTCGGCTCAGACGGGATGGATGAAGCCAGGCAAGACTGTTCACTATCTCGGGCGATGCTTGTTGGTCGATCAGCTGAGTCGGTTTGACAGTCGCAACGAATTCTGATGTTATTTGAGAAACACTGGATGCGTTTATCTGAGCAGTAGCCAACGGCTGAGTGAGAGTTGATTCTGCAGTAGAAACGGGGAACGATAGAGATGATGACGACAACGAAGAAGGTAATACTTGGGTGCCGGTCATACCCGAACTCTTTGGGGCAGAGACAGGATCTGACGACGAAACATCCTGTGGGGAAGAAGCCCAGGGAAACCAACTGTGTTGTTTTGCAGGCATTGGGGAGACTACAGATTCCTCTGCAATTTGGGTAGAATCAGTGGTCAGTTCTGTTTCTTGGCTGGTATTGGAAGAAAGAGTAGTCGTCGTCGGTGAGACCAACAGCGATGTTGTCGGCAAAGGTGACAATGGTGGTGGTGACAGTGGCGGTAGTGCAGATATTGCTTGATCTTGTTTGGGCAGAATCTCTTCCAGTGGACTCTCTATCAGTCTTCTTTTTCCTAAGAAGATCCCAGCTTCTCCACCCCCTTCTCCTCCAAATTCTGAAGTGACCCAGGTCCTGTCTCTACCTTTGCCCTTGCCCTTGCCCTTCCCGTTACCTCCAGCTCGGATTCTTTCAAGTTCAGCCTGTCTCGCTTGAATAGTATTGTTGTCTTTTTGAAGGGCTGATTTCATTGAAAAGATTGAAGAGTGAGAGTCTTCCATTGCAGGAACTGTTAATGACGATGACACAGGATTAGCTGCTGAAGAAGCGGAGATCGCAGTCACGGTCGGTAGGGCAAGAGTGCTCAGGGCTGGCGATGCTAGACGAAGGGTTCGGGTGGATGTTGTCCTTGTAGAAGAGATAGATGAACGGGAAGAAGCTTGACGCTGTACATTCGAAGAAGGAGAATCCATGGAGGAGATGCGCTTTCGTGGTTCAGAATCTTTAGGATGATCACACTCAACGCGGATGTGGAGGTGGAGGTGTAGAAGGTGTGGCTTGTGGAAATGGAGATGGGCCTACTTGTGCCAAAATTCAGTATGGCCCTATTGAATGTTCGAACTGGTTTTGCTCATCAGCATTTCTCAAGCATTCGTATTTTTTCACCAATTGAACACGCAATATTAGATATCTAGATGAACAAGCATGATAGAGAGAAATAAGATATCTCCTTTGAGGTGATAGAGATGGAAGGAGAAGAAGCTACTTCGAATCGAACCTCTGAGGAGTCGTCAATTTCAGTCTTTGACCGGCATACGATAGAACGTTACTGATAGTATCTACTCCCTTTACTCTCATTCATACACGCAGATACTAAGAGATCATGTACAAACTCGGAACCACATGATTTTTTGTGAAGCTGAAGTTGTAGACAAAAAAACGAAGTAGACAGGATTCGAACCTGCGCGCCCAGAGGGCACTTCCTGAACTTGCTGTTATAGCAGGGAAGCATCG
>MVAH01000194.1:0-33504 GCA_014825575.1 Phaffia australis
TTTTTTTTTTTTTTTTTGTTTTGAATTTGTGTTGAGACAGATTTGGAAACAAGGCATGTTCTTCATCCATTGAGTCAACTCGCTATCTCAACTCGTCAACTTGGCTAACTATCTGCTTTGATGAATCGTTACTAATATCTTACAGTACTTTCAAAACTACAATCCTGAGGAAGAAATTCCCGGTCGTCATCGTTGGATCGATTACGCCCAGGTTCGTGGGTTTAATTAACAATAAGATCTGATAATTTGATCGATGTTGATACATGATCCTCTTGCATCTTTTTGGATATAGCATAACTACCACGTGTCTCAGATCCCTCCTGAGTGGTAAGTTGCTTTCTCGCCGCATATTCGCACTTGTCAGAAGATTATAGACCGTTGATGATTGTCAATACTTTATCCGATTCGGCAATACAGGCACTCTTGGATCAACCATATCCGAAAAGATCCTCCTACGGCAGACGCCATCATGAAGGAGTCTACTCCTACATGGCTACTTGTGCGTCTCTACTTTTTATATCTTTCATCGTGATTCAATCTCATCGGAGAAGCAATCTGTTTATCAAACAAGAAGCATCAATTTTATACTCACATCCTGACATCTTGTGTGCTCAACAGCCCCACCGGGAGAACATGACCGGTACTCGAGGAGCATACAAACCGTACTCTACCACTGGTGCCAAATTGAACGCTTGGGAGCCTAAGGTTGCTCAAAGGGGTTAAATCGACTGTTGACTCTCTCTCTTTCAAATCAACATTCTGTACCTCCACCTGTTTTGCTTTCTTTGTTGTGTCAATTCTGTTCTTACTTCTTTTGTGATCTCTAGTTATTGTATGAATCTTTGTTGTCTATCTCTGCCTCCATTTGAATAAGTTGATACTGTGCTTGATGGACTCGGAGAGACCACATCCTATGTCACGTGACGAACGATAGTCTGCAGCTAGCTTTTAAAGGCGGTGCAAACAGAAAATATCAAAATTACAGCTCGGCCACTTTTTTGGACTTTCTCTTTCGTCTTGACAAACCCGCCGTTTCTCCCTTTCGTCTCGCCTTTACGTCCTGTCTTGTTCGCGATGTCCAACTCAATAGGTGCTCCCCGGCTGACGGGAAAGGTCTCAAAGAACAAGAAATCATCTTGGAGGAAGGCTAGTGAGATTGGCGATATTCTTGATGGTTTGGATGTCAGGAGAGCCAAAGAGCAGACGATCGGAGGACATGTTTCGGACAAGAAGGACGAGGAGTTGTTCGTTGTCGATACCGTTGGTCACTCTGGTGGTACGTATCATGATTCTTTCCTGGTTGTCTTGTGTCCGTGCTCTACAGGACGTATTTCGTGAACGTACGATCGATACCGTGCGAGATAAGAGGTATAAGAAAAAAAGATCAAACGACTTACCTTTGAATCATTCGTATTCACCCCATGGATGTTTAGCCCAAGCTTCGACCGCCCCTCTCCCAAAGAAACTCCTTCACTACCAAAAAGTACTCCTCCAACGATCTTCCCACCCTGCTGTCTATTCTCGACCTTCGTCCTCTGCCCCTCCTGCCAAGAAGAAGATGACCCGTGAGCAGAAAGAACGACTTCTCCGAATCGCCAGAAAAGACGTTCGAGGTCCTTTTGGAGCACTCGTAGAGAGGGATCCTTCTCGGTGGGGTGAGGGTTCCGCTCTTTTCGGTGGTCTCCACCCTGGAGAGGAATACGATTGGTTGGCAGAGTCCAAAGCTACCGACGGAGAGGCCGTCGAGGATACCGAATGGGACGGGGCAAGGACGTTCGTCCCGAAGGATATCAGAGTCCCACGATCGTTACAATCTGTTGAGAAGATTGTTATACCTGCTGTTCCGCTACCCCCTACCGGACAGAGTTATAACCCTACGGTCGAGGCTCATCAGGCTTTGCTAACAAAGGCAGAGGAGAAGGAGCTGGCCAGAGTCAAGAAGGAGGAGAAAGATAGGATCGTGAAGGACAGGATGCATGCCGCTAGAAAGACGGAGGGAGAGATGATGGGCTGGACAGAAGACTGGGTCGATGGAATGAGGGTTGATTTGCCAAAGGATGAGGATGAGGAGGAGGATAACGAAGGACATGTTGAAGCGCCGAAGAAGAAGGCACCCGCAAGGAAGACGAAAGCGGAAAGGAAGAAGGCTGATAAGCTTGCTGCTGAGGTTCGTTCTTTTCTTTTTTGCTGCTGTCATACGTTCTTGCTTCACTTCAGTCGGCTGAATCCTACCTCGTCTCATCCTGTGTTTCCTCGGGTCACCTGCGCCATATAGGAAGCCGCCCGCCAAGCTCAACTTAAGCAGAAACAACTTCTTCAAACCATCAACACCCTTCCGACCCTTCGCAAACAGGTCGAGAAGAGCCACTCGCTTCGAAGCCAAATGATGCTTAAAAAAGCTGAAGCCAGAGCCGCCAGACTTCAGGCTGGATTGAAGGGCATCAAGGTTGGTAAACATGTGGTGCCGGTTGGTGTGGAGGAAGACGTCCAACTGGAAGAAGACCTAAGCGAGAGTTGGAGAGCTATTAGAGTACGTTTTTTTTTTCCAATCCATCTGTTTACGCCGCGCGCAGGAACAAAAGACTGACTTGATCACCATCTTTGTATTCTAGCCGGAGGGTAATCTTTTCAAAGATCGATTCACCTCGATGCAACAAAGGGCATTGGTCGAACCTCGAAAACCCATCATCCCTCAAAGTAGAGCAAGGACGCAGAAGACTTACGAAAAGCACGCTTGGAAGAACTTTGATCGAGACAACTAGAAAAGGAAGATATGTTCCTTCACTTTGTCTCTCTTCTTTCTCAGTTCGGTGGCTCTTTCTTCGTCTTTGGTGTAGTCTTGCTTTTCTCATCATTCTTCACGCGCCTCAGGAACATATCCCTCCTGTTTCTTCTCTCCAACTCTGGATTTCCTTCTCCCATCTGTTATGTACGATAAACCATTTTTTATATTCATGGTCACTTCTTTAGTTTCCTCCTTCGTCAGACGTTCTGAACAATGCGAGAGAGAAAGAAATAGTACTAGTCTTTGAAAGAATGAGCAGCCTAATCTAACCGACCAACATGAGTCTTTAACTCCCAAGTTCTCGTTCGAATCAGCCCGCTTCAACTCTGCGCCAGGTCGGAGGACAGTAGATTGGCACAAATAGAGCATTGTCATTCTATAAGGTATCTTTTAACATATTGACTCTAATTCTTGGGTTTGGTTTTTGTTACCTTGGTCATCATGGTTCTTGACTCCGGATTATTGATCGTGAGAGCGATTGTTCGAGACGAGGACAAAATGAGGGAGCGAAACAAAAGAGCGAGCGGTCGGCCGGAAGGGTGAATGTATAGGAAATTTATCGAAATAAGGGTTTGTCCGTTCACTTCTCGTGATTACCGTTAGCGTGCAAGTATGACCCTTGAAAAACCTCACATAGTCTGACAGTTATACTTCCCCTCCAACCCTATAAGATAAAGAAGTCATAAGAACCATCAGCATCTTTTCGAAGAGAGAAAAGTTGGTGATATAGTTGGCACATACCAGGCAAAAACTAGGAAACCACAGCCCCTAAAAGTCCAAACATTCCCAGCAACGGATATAGGCCATAGAAAAAGTCGGATCAACCCACACTGAGCAAAGAAACACAGAAAAGCACAAAAAGCTACGAACCAAGGAGCTACACCAACGAGTCTCCATCCAAATCTTTTCAACGGCCCACCTCCGCCTAGATTCTCTCCTTTTTGGGGTCCAAAAAAGTACTTAGGCCCCTTCTTCTTCCAAGTCTTTGTTATCAGCGGGATTGCGCGAGGCAAGGATGACTCCCATGTTGATTTGGTTGTTCTATGAGTTCGGTGCATCCGGAGAGGTTGGATAGGAGGTGGAGCAAGTGAAGGATTCGAAGCCGATACAATGGGAAATTTGAATTGAGTGGAAGAAAGCGTTGAAGGAGAAGAAGAAGAAGAAGAAGAAGAAGAGGGGGTGGAGAGGAGGTGGAGGATTGCGTCGAACGGACGAGTTGACAGTGTGAATCTAGAAGATTGAGAGGTTGAGAGCAGATCAGTCTCCAGTCTCAGAACACATAACGGGAGAAGCAACTTACAGTGTTCCAGCGCATATCCCACCCTGTAAGAGGAGCGCGAACGAAGGTCAACATCAGAAAACGTTATTATTCGATCGTGCTGTCTTCTAGTCCCTGCAAGCTAGAGGACAGATTAACGTACGAAAATCAAAACTGTTGCCTGACCAACTCTCGCCCATTTACTTCCCTCATAGCCAAGCCCACCTTCCTCCTCTGGATCTTCATCATCTATTCTTGAATGGGTTTTGTCGGTCGACCTGCGTCTCGTCCGGTCTTCGATCCCAAAGAACGCTTTCACTTTAGGAGACGTGTTTTCGACAACATCGATGGATCGCGAGGCGTCCGATTGGGTGGCCTCGATCAGATGTCGGACATGGAGAGCCATTCGGCGAGATGTGTCAAAAGTAGCAAAGAAAAGGCCGTATCTGTGTGAAAAGAAACCCAAAGGTAGGAGATGGTGGCATTGGTATATAATCAGTCTTGCTGTTTTGATATGTGAAACTCGCAAACTAGAAACATACCCAACAGCATCCTTCGCTGCTCCCCACCTCCATCCTTGCCAACCCAACCTTCCTAGTCCTTTCCAGTCCTTGATCCCACCCCAATCGAATCCTCTGACCATGCCCAACGCTCCTCCTGGTCCAGTGCCCACGCTCTTCAGCTCTCTCAACCAAGCGCCCATATCCCTTTTTGATTTGACGCTTCCTCCTATAGATCTACCACTGATCTGATTCACTCTAGGTGTACCCGGAATGCTCGGTAGTCTTGCTTCCTTGCCGACTCCTCCGGTTTGGGAGACATTATGACCACGTTTCCCGACGATCAGCCTCGTCAGGAATGAGATAACTTTATCGAGCGGGATAGCCAGAGTGGATTGCGCGACGCCAGCACCAGCACCTGCTAAAAACGAGAGCAGAGTGGGATGGACGGTTGCGTGGAGATTATGGGTGAGAAGGGATAGGTACACAGGTATGGTTGTGTCTGGCTCGGAATCGGTCTCGGAGAGAAACCCGGTAGGCTCCGCGTCGGACGTGCGCTGCGGAGGACGAAAGAAAGGAAGAGTACTCAAAATAGAAGAGATCACGGAGTGAGTGGTGAAGAGAAGAGCTGCTCAAAAGACATAGAGAGGAGAAGATATGAGTCTGAAGCAATCATATGTATACTGGCCAGTAGTAAGGGCTTACTCGTGAGAATGGTATTGAAAAATAGAGGAGGGATGATTGGCAACACCAAAGATAACGGTCCGTAGCGTTTAGCGAGCTTGAGAAGACCTGAAGGTGAGAACGACCGTCCATCTCGCTGAGCGAGGGCTTTGATGAATGCAAAGGTTGAGACTGTTTCTCTCCATCCGAAAGAGTGCACAAGGTTGATGTTGATGAGGTTCATGGTGCTAAGGAAACAAATAGAACATTGAGCCTGACCTTTTGACGGCCTGAATATCCTTGCCGGCCGTTTAAGCATCATCCCTATGAGAAAGATGATCGTTCTGACATATCGAACGTTGAGAAATCAGCCTGATCAACATCCAGGTCATAATCGAACAACACATGTACTTACCTGGATAAAGAGGCCAAGAACGGACTGCCCGTAGCCGACGAGTTTATCAGCGCCGTTGATCCAGCATTCGATGAATTGTCCAATTGAGTTGACGCAACGGTCAACGATAGAGAGCCTAACTGAGGGCTAACAGAGGATGAGCATGCTTGTTCTGTAGGTTGAGAAGAAATTGTAGGGTCTGCCGTGCTCATAGGACGAGTTAGTCTCAGGTATAACTACTGATGATGGTTTGGAACAATATTCGTTAACGAAAACTTGCTTGGTCTCCTTTGACCACCATCAACATCGTCCGACCTGTTCTTTCCTTTCTATAGGACACATCGTTATCCGTTGTTGTAAAACGAAAGAGTTCTCTGGATCAGATGCTGAAACTATCTCGGCATGTTCATCCGCTCGCATCCCAGTCCGTCTGGGTTTCAAGGTCGTTCGCGATGACCGGATCGGTGGCCGTAGCATCCAACATCCTTCAGAACAAACCTGGCAATGTGAATCGCTCTACTTCCTCTTCGTCGACTTCCGGCTCATCGCCTTTGGTTGAATCATTCAAGAAAACTCGTCCTAAAAGTTCTGGTCAAGTTAGTCCGTTCTCTACACCCGCATCGGTCAAGGAAGCCTCAGGAAGCCACTCTGTGAGTATGGATCGTCCATTGATCCCAACACGAGTTTATCTAACAAGACTTCATCCGGTTTGGTCAACGTTCCGTGGCCTTCAGAAAAGATCTCAATCACATTCTCTGGACAAAGGCGTTGGGTTTAATGGACGGTCAGTCTGTTAAAGATGGTCTTTTGTCATGGACAAGAGTCTGATTGATCTTGGATCAACTTGTGGCTATCAAATCTAGCAGCCAGCCAGATCAGCCACGAGAAGGACTCAAACGTGGTAAAGGTTCTAAGACAAGACCTACCATTTCTCAAAAGACGAGAGCAGCTAGCAAGCCATCTATCGTCGATCAAAACAAAGATGTAACCAGGAAGGATGACAGTAAGGTATGTCGAACGACACAAAGCGTTTCTATCCTCAAGGACTTTAAATGAGAACTCCTCTCATCGATCTAATCCAGTCACCAAAAAAGAAACGAAATAGGAGGCACAAAACAGAGCAGGATGATGCATCCCGTTCTATGCATTCAGAAGAACGAACGGATGCTTCGATGACTCTGGAGAGCCTCCTATTCGATATGTATAAACAAGTGCGTGATGTTGCTTTATGTGTCTGCTCTTCTTTAATGGTGGATATTTGACTGATTGAAGAGCTTGTTAGACGAAAGGCAAAGCCGAGGTGGATCGCCGTAGAAGAACGAAGCTGAGTGAATCTTCCGCGCCAGCCAATGCAAGTCGAGCAATACCAGGTTGGCCCGATCATCATCGTAATGAAGACCAAAATCAAGTGAGTCGAGAGGAGCGGCAAGCATGTACCAGGCGTACAGTTCTTCCTTTTCTAACGATTGATGCCACATTGTAGTCCAACAGATTGTCAACATCCTCATCCGACGACTTCGCCCCGACCGAATCCAATCATCAAACGTTTGACAGAAGAAGCGTTTCACGTAAAGCATCTCCAAAGCGAACACAGCAAGATCCAATACATCATGGACGATCAACATCTCAGAGGACTTCTTCCGATAGCAATTCATTGAGACACCAAACGTCAGCGCGACCGTCACTACCAGACCAGAGTGTCATAGTGAAGCAGGTGCAGTCTGAGCAAGAGTTTGATCCAAGCCAAAATGATGATTTCGTCCCGACCAGGTCACCTTATGTTAAAGTTCGTCATCATATAGTTTCTTAACTCGAGCTTCGAGGATGAAGCTTGAACTTACCTGTGGTTTTTTCTTTTCTTCTTTCTCATTCTCACTTACATATGTGAATCAAGATTGTTTGCCAAAGAAACCCTGGACATTCAGCAATTAAAAAACAGTTTTCTCTCAACGATATCCTCGTCAGCGCCATCTGGACACTTCCGCCAACACCTCCTTCGTTATCCCACCCGGAAGGACAGCAGTCTTATCATGTCACCGTGAAGGATCCGTATGATTTAGGCAGGGCTCTAAAGATGAAATCAGTAAGTTCTCCCTGCCGTCTCCTGTCTCGTTCTGTTCGATTGGTTGTTGAAGAGATCATTGTCCAGACTAGCGCGCTGATATGATCCGGGCTGGGCAAACTACATTCTCCTCTCACCGTTTCATAGTCATCTTTCCGGATCGTCTCTGCGCATCTTGAGGACGAGATATAGATCAATATGAAGAATTTTAGCCTCACATGAGAACATGTATCGTGAAACGTGCAAGACGAATGAACATAAGATCCATATAAGCATAGAGGGAAGAGAAAAGAGATGCATTGCAAATTATGAAAATTCCACGGAAAATACGTTCAACTTTCGTTCGTCCTCACCATCCAAATACATCTGTGACTACTACCATCGACAACTACTAACAATCAGCGGCCACCCGTCAAGTCTTTCTTTGGCTGAGGTATCAATCATACAGCCAGAAGAATTTCTGCCGCCAGAATGGGTGGCTTGTTCTTTAGAGACGAATCGGCTGTCGGTCTCGATGATCTCATCTGTCCATTTGGCACTCGTCTCTTGACTGATCTCTTCGATCATTTGACGACTCAGTATTCGGCAAGGTCGTCATATAGATCTTCAGGCTCCTATCTTCACTTCCATCTTATCATATTTAGTCTACATGTTTTCCGTTCTCTCTCTCTTTCTTCCTCTATTTTGGGTGATGGTTTTAGTATGCTATGCGCTCTCTGTTTGTACCGAGACTTGAACGACCTTCATTTATTCTCTTGACTTTCGCGATTTGATAGTATACAAGCGTATGTAATATATCACAAATATTTCTTCCTTTCGTAGCGAGCATCAACTATATACCCCAATAGACTATTTCTTCGGTTTTTTATCAATCCTAGGGTACCGTTGTTGCGATCGGGCGAAGTTATACAAAATGTTCCCAGACGACCTTCTTGCTGCCGTCACTGCGGCTGATATCGCTGCCGTTGCCGCCGTAGAAGATTTGGGGTTCGGGTTCAAGTTCAAGGGAGATGGAGACGACATGGTGGCAGAGGAAGGATTTCTAGTGATCGACGACGTGTTTGGATTGAACTTGATGAAATTAGCCAACAACTCGTGTTGGACAGGCTTGTTGAATAATCCATGACCCGTCTTCAAGTCGACCTCGTAGTTGGCTTCAGGATTGATCATCTCCTCCTTTGCAAAAAAATCGAGGACTCGTCTCCGAGCGAGTTCGGCTGATCGCCATGCTGCTCGAGCCTTCTCAGAATCGATCTTTGGTTGGTAAATGGGTTTCTGGAGGTTTGAAGCCGACGCGCTCGGAGTAGAAGAATGAGCTGAGGGAGCATCAACGGCAGATCTAGAGTTTTTGTGCATGCCAAGTTCATGGTGACGGCTGCTGTTCTTCTGTCCTCGAATGAAATCGGAGGATGAAATTTGATGAGGAGCTGGCGGGGCCTTCTCTTTCTCCGAGTTCCACTTCGTATTCATTGAAAGCGTTGACGATGCTGGTGGTATCGATGTCACCGATGACCCTGACAATGTCGACAAAGTCGAGGGCGCTGATGATGTAGGGGTTGGAAACTCCCTTTCGATCACAGATTTCATCTTTGCTTGAATCTTGATCCATCTGGCGAGCTGATCCTGCTGACAGTTTGGTTTCCCCACCAGATTTCGATCTTTCGGTTCCATTTTCGTCGTCCAGGCTTTAGACTTTCTTGCGACTTCGAACAAAGCGGAATGGTCAGTCGTGTACAAGCCATTAGCCAAGACGGACGCATCAGCAGAAGCGGTTGGAGGTGAATTCAAGATTTCGTTCCAAGGTCGATATTGAGCTTTCGGAAAATGATCCCCCAAATCAAATGAAAGACCCGGCAAGGTCGATGTCGTCTTGATCCGTTGGTCTAGGAACGACGGAGGGGGTTCTCTCGCAAGATCAATTCCATCACGGAGGATAGTATACGCGTCGATCTCCCTTCCTTTGGGCGTACCATCTGACGATCTATTAGAAGTACTGGAACCACTAGCAAGAGAAGGGCTCCTCCATCCAGGAGCAAGATCTCGTCTTCGGTCGAACAAGTTGAGAAGGTCTGTCGGATCGTATATAGAGAGCAAGAACAAAGGGTTCGCAGGTCTCTTCAAAGCTTCACCAATATCCTGCATCTCTAGTGTAATTTCTTCTTTGGCAGCAAAGATATTTCTCGTAATGACGGTTGTCTCCGGGGACCCTGTTCGATTTGTATAAAGGAAACAGCGAAAGTTGTTAGCGATATACCGTGAGATGGCAAAGCGGTTGTAGGCGACACGGAAGACAAAACGGCAAGAGACGTACATGCTTCAGATCCAGGCGTGTCTCGGTATTCGTAGATGTAGGAACCTAACAACATCTTTCCAGCTCGTGTTCCACTAGCGGAAGATTCTTTGGAAAGCCCGTGCGAGAATACGTAAATTGCCAACGGGTTCTGATCTTTTTGATTGATAATCACGTTGAGATCCTATATCCATATGTAAACATACCAATAGTTGTTAGAACCAGCTTTCACAAATTGAAAATCCGAGGACATTTGCCCAGGAAAACGGAAGACGAACCGAATGATAACTAAAGTCCGCCGATATTCTCTGGAGGATCTCTGTCACAGCGATGATAGTCTCTCTGAATCTAGCTGCTGCCACGGTCTCGTTGACTGCTGAGCTGTCTTCTGAGGATGCGACAGGAGGTGACGACGAAGAGAACAAGGCATCTTGTATAAAGTTGATGGATCGGTACTCGAAGCCTTGAAGTTGGGATGTATTATGAAAGACCGTAAGGAGTCCTTGACGTTCTTCAAGTCGAAGCGCAAACCTAGAACAGGAGATCATAAATGGTAAAAAGATCAGACTTCTTCGATGTTTCGGGTGACGACGAGAAAGAGAGCGAACCAATCTTGCACCATGTCCCTCAGATTGGAGCTCTCTCTTTCGATTTGGAAGAGCTCTATCTGCTCATCGAATCTCTTCAATTTCTCGCCCTATGCGATTTGCAGGTCCAGACAAAGTAAGTACACCTTGGAAAAGTTTGGTTCTTGATACATATGGCAGAGAAATTGACGGAGAGGCACGCACCTCACCAGGTATGCAATCATGCATGATCCGGTTGGTAACTTTTGTCTTGACAGAAAACTCTCCATTCGCCGGCAAGTTGGGAGACGAATAAAGTCTCGACGAACCCAAGAAAACGTCCGTGAGCTTCGATATATGGAAAAAAATATAATTATTGATGCAAAGGTTAAAAAGATTAGTCGAGGATATATTCCGTCGAATCACCGAATGACGGGATAAGTCCTACCTCGATGATTTTCGCTCGCTCATGTCTTGTCTTTTCGACTTGATCTTCAAAATCGACATCTGCGACCAGGCTTTCCATCTGCTCTATAGGCGTGGTCATCATCTTTGATACGATTGTGTCCTGTTTGACGCGAGTAAATTCAATCAACAATCCTTTCAGGCGCTAAGACGAGACGAAGCACAATGAGGCTGGATAAAGAGAGAGCTGAATTATGACTGACAATGTTCTTGAAGTACTTTAAAGGCTGAACAGACAAATCGACATCTTCTACAATATGATAGACATTCGAATCGTCGTTCTGTATCAAGTTTAACGATATTGGGCGCTACATTGCCATTCGACGGATCAGAGGGTGCTTGTCAGCCAAGCGTAACACGGATCCTATGTAAGTACTTTTAAATTCAAGAAAGGACAAACATAATTCTGAAAATCAGAAGGACTTCTGTCGGACAGACCCGGTCTGGCAGAGATTGAGTTATAAACGAGGGCGCATAACGTTGAGAAGTATAATGGGTCGCTGAGGAAAGTTGCTCTAGAGCTGTTTTCTGCTGCTGTTCCCATTGCCTGGTGATTCAAACCATCATAGCCAACAGTCATCGAGAAACGAATCAATATGATCAGCTTAACGACTCGACAACAGATAGATAAAAGACACGCAGTAGAGACACACGGTTAACTGAGAATCCGTTGGGTAATTAGGCATCTTCTGCATGTCCAGCACCTCGGGCTGAGGAATCTTTCGAACGTCCGATTTGAAAAAGAGGGCTCCACCTTTCTCCACTGGTTCCTTGTAGAACTGCATTTGTCCGTCTTTGCTATTTTTGCGAGATAGATTTGAGCGTATCAGTATGAATTCTGAATAGATAAAAGTATCTTGGAATGCATGATAGAGAAGGGAGACATACTGGTTCCCTTCGAGGGTCCGTTCAAATCCCCGAGCAAGGGGGATGTTCTCGAGAGTAAAATCTGAGTGTTGAGAACCAATTTAGGGTATTTCTCTTTGGATCTTCGTATTGAATAAGAGAGAAGCAGCACACACTCACTCTGTTGGAGTCTAGGCTCAATCTTTGTTTCTACTGTACTACTGTCCTGATCAGATGAGGGTTCCAAGCCTCCTCCGATGGCCTCTGTTGATGGAACAAACAGTGAGTGACATGGCAGAACTGTATCAAAGTTGCTGTACAAATGGACGTGTGACATGTACAAGGAAAGACCTACCAGAAGCAATCATATCCTGGACGAACCAACTCTTGATTCGCCCTGAACCACCTCTGTTCATTGTTTTCTCATCACGCACTTGTCCTGACTGTATGTCATCCAGTAGTGGCGGAGGCAGGATCTCGCTTTTCACAGGTTTTGCTTGATTTATCGGCGCCAATTTACCGTTAACGTAATGATTGTACAGGTGAGCGGCCCGACCCGAATATGAGCTTTTTTCAGGAGTCGTTGTCGATGATGCCGCTGCAGGTGATTGCGATGGAGATTTTGGAGTATGTTTTGATGTTGGTAAAGGCATAGTTCTGAACGATGACGATGGTGATCTCGATGTTGGCTTTGACGATGGCTTTGACGATGGCTTTGACGACGATGACGAGGAGGGCGAAATGGAGGATGACTGGAATGTTGAAGATGACTTATGGCGAGGTTTCCGTGCCGATTCTGACTCTATTTGCGATCGGGATTTTGAAGGACAAGACACGGACGAACCAAGAGATGGAGATGGAGAACGAAGAGCAGGATCTCTCTGTCGACGGTCTTCACTTGCACGGGAAGAGTACACCCGGCCAAAAGCGATAGACCGGCCGGTTGATTTCGAGGTAAGAGCAGGTGAGAGTAACGGGACTTGACTGATCGATCTGCGATTCAAACAGAGAGCACCGTTCGCCCTGATGTTGGTTTTAGATATGAGGGACATCCTTGTCTTTATGTATCCCTCTTTCTTCTTCCTTCGTGTCTGCTTGAACGCACTGCTGAGCGAACGAAGGTAAGACTCAATGATGGTTGGATGGTGAGCGGAACGATAGAAGGCGAAAAAGATTCCCTCCGGGTTTGGTCACGTGATTTCTATAATTGATACCTATGTAGGATTGACCTGAATTACTATGAACTACTATGAACTCCTATGAACTCCTATGAACTCCTATGGCACCAAAAGTACAGAAGTAGATCTTGCCTTGGAAGCATAAGAGAGAGAGAGAGAGAGAGAGAGGGGAGAGGGTTCGTCTTTATCTAGAGTGTGTGCGTGTGGGTGGGTGTGAATATGTACATATCGGATTCCGGGTCCAATGTCTGGAAAGGATATGAGGGCTGGAGGATAACAAGAGAACATCAAGTTCGGTCTAGTCATCCTATTCTCTTTCTCCCTCCAGTCGCATGCTTGCCGGTCCAGGGATCCGGTATTGATGGTTCAATCCTCTCTGCTTTGGATGTAATTTCGAAAACTCCTTCTGACCAAAATACTCCATGGGAGGTAGAGGGAAAGGGATTGATGATCCTTCGTTTGCTAATTTCTATCGGGAGAATGTTATGGCACGATATTCACGAACGAGGTCAGAACAAGCGCATTTTAGGGATGCTTGGATACGATAGACATCGGATCACTGGAGCAGCAGAGAAGTACAACAGATGGGAGCAGACGTACATCGGCCATCGTATTTCCCAGTTCGCCTGTGTGTCCTTTAAGATGAACGAATTTCACTTCATTTTCCCTCTTTGAGCTTTTTTCTTTGTTGCTCTGACCCTGGGATCTACTCTGTGGATTCTTCGCCCTTCGTTCGGCCAGAAGACCTTCGATCTCAAATATCAAGTCCAAGTTTGCATAGTTTCCTGCGAACGATTTCTTTCGCCACTTTTCGAGATATCTTGTGAAAACTATCTGGCAGGAAATCAAGAATGAGGCATCGAGAGCGAGTCAATATCTTGCAAGACCTAAGACAAGACTGAAGAAAAGGCAGCCGTACTGTTTACACAGTATCTGATGCCAACGAACAACACAAAGATGGACAACATTATCAGCGCGCACGGACAGTGAGGTCGAAAGGAGCAAACCAGAAAGCGAAAGGATAACACAAGCTTACGATGAATCCGTACGAATCTCCACTGGGGAGTGATAATCCGGAATTGATCGAACGGCCTCCAGGATGGCCTAAAGCAGAGAGGTGCAAGAACATTAGCATGCATCGATCAAGAAAGTACACACGAGAAATAGAAGGACAAACGTTGAGCTCAGCTCGGTTGCTTGTTTGATATAAACCTGGCATGTACCCACAACGATTTCTGTATCCGGCATCAGCATCGAATGATGATCTCATAGCGCACAACGACCAAGAGTTTCAACAACAAACTCACAATTGTTCGTTCGTATGACTCCAGACGACGCCCCAACCGGCATCCGCCAGCCGGAGACCTGAGCCTTTTGCGCTGCCGTCTGCATAGACTACAAGGGTCCCATCTGATTTTCTCAAATGACCAGACTCGTCTTCCTCTATATGATCCAAAGGCGTTCCCTTATGAAGCAAAGCGGCAGCGAGAGCGGCAGCGTCCGCCTTGATCTTCCGTTCCCTGATGAGCGCAAAGTTTGTCCGAACTCTGATTGGGTTAAGAAAGGATCCGACTGGGTGTGGATTCGTCTCGTCCGGCGGTATCACGGTGTATGCGGGAGATAGCAAGCTCGTGATGCTCGGTGGTTGCACCATAGGTATGTTTGATGGCTGTGATGATATTCCTACTGATGTTGGCTCGGGGTTTTCCATCATTTTGCCAAGAGACTTGACCACATACGACCTTGCAAAGCACGGCTTGGCCACGGATACTCTACTGAATCCTCCTAGCACATGAAACCATGGTCTGAGTGTTGATGATCCCATCGTGATGGAAGTTAGGCTGGTCATCATGTAGAATATTTTTTCTATTCTTCATAACAAACTTTTGTAGTCAATTTTTTGAAAAATCCTAATCTTTTTTTTTTTCTCGCCTCACCATCTCTGACTGTCTTTCTACCTCTAACCTTCATCTTGAATCCTTCTTTCCATCCCTTTCCCTTCTGTTTGTTTGGGATTCTCTCTCTCTTCTTACCTTGCCAATCATGGCATCGTTATCATCCCTTACAGCCTTGTTTCCGTTAACGTCGCCGATCCCAAATCCTCTGACACACCCAGAGATCCTAGCCCCATCCTCTCTTCAGGCTGAAGAAGATCTATCGCTTAATCCAGATAACTTTGCTGCCTGGTGGACTCATATTCACACAACCAGAGCTCGATTGGAGGCTGCCGAGAAGGATGCCGAGGCCGAGTTGGCAGAGAAGGACGAAGAAGATTCAGCCGAGACATCCAGTTCTAGTGCAGAAGCTGTCGTGCTTGGTCCCCTTCGTTCAAAAGAAGCCAGGCTCGCTCTTCAAACATTAACGTCGCTTTATGAACGAGCTTTAGAAATCTTCCCTACCTCGTTCAAATTATGGAAATCTTATATCCTGACCAGACAGCGATACGTGCTCGGTCCCTCCGTTCTCGCTGGTACCAAGAAACAAAAGTCTGTCAAACGAAAGTTGGATGTGGCCGAGCTTTTGCAAGAAATCAAAGATGCCGCCGATTGGGAGGGTGGTCTCGATGGTGGTGTCGGTTTTGAGGAATGGAAGGCGTTGATCGCAACCGGAGAAAGGATGGTTAGCTGGCTACCCAATGTGAGTCGGCATTTCCCTTTGTTCTTGTTGTTTTCTCTCTTTTCAATTCTGTGTTCTCTACGTTCGGTAAAGTTTGCCACGGCTGACGCGTCGACTCTCATCTATCGTGTTTCATTTCATACGTTCTCCTCTATGTCGGTTCCTCTACGATAAACGCGTACATCAGCTTCCTATGGCATGGCACTATCATCTACTTTCTCTTCTTCACCCGCTTTGTCCGGCTCCACTCTCCAGGACCTATGCCCGAAGAACATTCGATCGAGCTCTTCGATCCCTCGCTCCGTCCCTGCATGGAAAAGTTTGGGCACTCTACCTCCGATGGGCCGAGTCTAGAGGAGGCGAGGCCGGTCGACGTGTTTGGCGACGATTTCTCAAGGTCGACCCATCGTTGACCCCTCACTACCTTGCCACCCCTCTTCCCTCGCCTCTCGAGCGTTCAAAGCTGCTTCTCTCTTTGGCTAGACAGGCTCAGGCGGGGACGTACACACCCGCCGATGGACAGTCCGCCTATCAGCTCTTTGTCGAATGGCTCGAACGCGTCGAGGCCAATGCAGATGAGGTCGGAATGGACTGGGACGAGGTCGAACGTACTCGAGCAGAGGCAGCTTCGTCCTCGGGAACGAACGCTCAGGTCGATACCGACGGCATCGTTGACAAGGACGGTGGTGCTTCGGTCAACGGCAAGTTGATGAGAATCGACGGACCCATGAGACCTGCTACTACTGTCGCTCCTTCTGCAATCGCCAACGGAAAGAAGAAAGAATCCGCTCAACAGCAGCAACCCAAGAAGGAGGTCTACGATGTCGCTACGGATCCTAGCTCGGATGTCAAGCTCGATATCGAACAGATCGTCATGAAAGACGGATTGGAGGTCTTCAAGGATCAGGCTGGACGACTTTGGACTGGACTGGCCACTTTCTGGATCCAGAAAGGAGAGTTTGACAGGGCAAAGTACTCTTTCGAGACTGGTCTTGGCTCTGTACTGACCATCAGAGACTTTACCCAGATCTTTGATGCCTTCACCGAGTTCTCTGAAACTTTAATCTCCTCTCTCATGGAGTCCCTTGCCGCTGATGAGGACGAAGAAGAGGACGACAAGGAAGAGATGGAACAAGAGCTTGACTCGGCCATGCAAGAGTTTGAAGAGTTGATGGACAAGAGGCCGTTCTTGGTGAACGAGGTTCTACTAAGGAGGAACGGAAACGATGTCGTTGAGTGGGAGAAACGAGTTGCTCTTCATGGCCAGGACGATGAAAAGGTATGATCGAAAACGCTTTTATCTTGTCTCTGTCACTCTTATTGCCTCCAGCCTAATCAACGTTCACCCATCATCCAACCGAATTTAGATCATCGAGACGTACAACAAGGCGATCTCGACAATCAACCCGCGAAAAGCGCCGACCGCGCTATCCCCTCTGTACATCAACTTTGCCAAATTCTATGAGAACGGAGGATCATCTGATCCGTCTTCTGAATCCGGCGAAGGAAAGAACGAGAAGGATTTGAAGAGCGCGAGGGATGTGTTCGAAAGGGCGGTGAGAGTTCCGTTTACGTCGGTCGACGAGTTGGCCGAGGTCTGGTGTGAGTGGGCAGAGATGGAAGTCCGAAACGAGTAAGTTTTATCCTCTTTTTCTTGATCGTTGCGCCATCTTGAAGAAATTCTCGCAGGAACATATTTGACCTTTTTCTCTCTTGCTCGATCAGGAATTATGATGAGGCTATCAGGGTGATGCAGCGAGCGACAACCACACCTAAAAACATCAAGATTAGTTACCACGACGAGGTTCGTCGAGTTCTGTTTCATATTTGACACTCACCGTGATTTCTCGGCACGCCGTCTGATGATACGATTGCTCCTATCAATCGCGCAACTAAAGACCCTCACAGTTCAACAGAGACTCTTCAAATCACTTAAGCTTTGGTCGTTTTACGTCGACCTTGAGGAGTCTATTGGTTCCGTCGAGAGCACCAAGGAGGTTTACGACCGAATAATGGAGTTGAAAATTGCTAACGCTCAGGTTGGTTCACGATAGGAACCTGATCTGGCTGCTTCAGAAGAATTGATATTAACTGATCACCGTCTCTCAAACGCATCACGGCGCATCTCTAGATCATCGTTAACTACGCGGCTTTCCTCGAAGAAAACAAATACTTTGAGGAATCTTTCAAAGTGTACGAGCGGGGTATTGACCTTTTCGCTTTCCCAATTGCTTTCGAGCTTTGGAACATCTATCTTTCCAAATTCGTTCAACGTTATGTTCGTCCATTCAACGCATTCATATATTTTCGCGTTTTTGTTCATCATTCTCGAGCCTAATCCGATCTTTGTCTCATGTTTTTATTGAAACAGGGCGGAACAAAGTTGGAGAGAACGCGAGATCTGTTCGAACAGGCTCTTGAAAAATGCCCTGATAACCTCTGCAAGCCGCTGTTCCTCATGTTCGCTCAGCTTGAGGAAGAACATGGTTTGGCGAAACGGGCGATGGCAATATACGATCGAGCCACTCGGGCCGTCAAATCGGAAGACAAGTTCGAGGTCAGTCCGTTTCTTTTAACGCGTCTCGTTCTTCCGATTGGTATGTCTGACTTTAGGACCGGGTATGGTCGGGCAACTACCAACAGATGTTCACGATCTACATAGCTAAGGCAGCCGCCAACTTTGGACTCCCTGCGACCCGGCCGATTTACGCTCGAGCGATCGAAGTCCTCCCGGACGGTCAGACCGCTCAGATGTGTCTTCGATTTGCAAACCTCGAGAGAAAGTTGGGTGAAATCGATAGAGCTCGAGCTATCTACGCACACGCTAGTCAGTTCTGCGACCCGAGGATTCACAAGGCATTCTGGACCGAATGGAATGCTTTCGAAAGTGCGTTTCGTTTTCTTGGTTCTAATCTTCTTACTTCTATCTCTCTCTCTTCACTTGCAGAAAGCTAACCTGTTTCGTTTTGTTGATTCAGTCGATACTGGATCGGAGGATACATTCCGAGAGATGCTTCGAATCAAGGTTCGTTTTCTACCACTTTCTCTATGTTTTGTTCCTATCTTGAACAGAAACACCCACTGCATATACTGATTTTCTTCTTTAAACTCGAAATATAACAGAGAGCCGTTCAAGCAGCGTTCAACACCGAAGGCTCATACCTTGCCGCTCAAGTCGCAGCCGCTCGACTTGGCAAGACCAACACCACCTCCTCCAACCCCTCGAATCCTACCAACGGAGATGGAGCAGAAGCAGAAGCAGATCCGATGGCTGCGCTCGAAGGAGCAGGGTCAGCAGGAGGACCTAGTTTCGTGGCTGCTACGAAGAAGACGGGAACCGAAGCGAACACTGCTCTCCCTGAGAATGAAGGACCGGCCGCTAATCCCGATGAAAGTACGTATTGTCATCCTTTTCTTGTTCTTTCCTTCTGTCGTTCTTTCTCCATTGCGTTTGATATGAGATTGACTGAGTTTTTCTTTCCTCCTTGGCGATCCGGACTATAGTCGAGATGGATGAAGATGACTTTTAAAATAAGGACTTTTGTGGTTGCTTCTTTCTTATTTACCATCTATTTCTGTATAGAAGACCTCTCTGTATTTGAATGGAATATTACTTGCGAATCCCCAAATCCCAAACTGTCAGATGTTTACACCCAGTCAAGGACTCACATGGGTCTCTCAAGCTACCTTAGAGAGACAGCGCACAACAACTGAACTCAAAGAGACTTACCCATTAAGACAACGTATAAGGACTGAGGCCTGGTTACTCACAAGTTGTAACATCAGCATCCGTAACCATGGTCCTACCGTTCATCAACCCTTCGCCTGCTTCAGGATAGCTCGCTCGGGTGATCGTCTTGGACACCAACGATCAACCATCAACCACCATCGCGTCTCGTTCTGTCTTGTAGAATGAATCTAGCTCGTATATCCCGTTGGGGAAGTCGGTCGGGTAGGTTTCTGGATGGAAATCGTTCTTCTTTTCTTGCTCATAAATCGCGTGTCTAAACATGCTAACATTCATTTACGTCTGTTCTCCAGCTCAGTCTATCGTTGAGGCTCGTCGACCTCTTCCGTTGTTCTTCATCAGACAAGTCTCGATCCGACCGACGCGCTTTGGATATACACCTTTGCCAGCAGCTTACTCATACCCAACTCTCAAATCATTCACAACTCGTCCTCCGCCGAGCGTGCCTCAATTGATTACCTGGCCAGCTGATTCGTATGAGATCGCCCTTCTCGTCGATACTAGGGAGACTATCGCTCAAAGTGGCATGATCGCTTTCGAGAATCTTCAAGCCTCAGAACTTAATGTTGAGAAGCGAAATCTTGTCCTAGGAGACATGCTATGGGTTGCGAAAAGGACTGATGGAAAATCGTCCTCACCGGAAGATAAGGACGAAGTCGTGTTGGGTTTCGTGGTCGAACGAAAACGAATGGACGATGTCGTTAATTCTACACTCGACGGCAGATTCAGAGATCAAAAGTCGAGACTTCGTCAATCAGGAATGGATCATGTATCATATCTGGTAGAAGAATATCAATCAGCGTACGACGAACAACGATGGTCCACTCAAATCACCTCCACGATGACTTCCCTTCAGGCGCTCGACGGAATGGCTCTCAAGAGAACGATGAATCCAGATGATACGCTCGATTCTCTACGCGTCCTTGACCAAACCGTCCGGTCATTCTTTGAGGTATGCATCCTTCAGATTCATGTGGCGATGTTCAACTTGCTTCATCACTGATATTCTTTCTTGCTTTTCTTTCTTCCAAACTAACTACAATTTTTCCGCTATATCTCGCAAAAAGCATAAACCACTCAACATCATCCCAGACTCGGCCGTGACTCGACAGACCTACGAAACTCTTCGATCTCAATTGGTTGCATCGAACCCTGATGAGACCTACTTGACGACGTATTCGACGTACAACGCACTCAACAAACGTTCCAGGTCGAATCTTACCCCTCCAGAGTTGTTGAGCAGAATGTTGCGCTCCATAGACGGAATCAGCGCTTTGAAAGCAGATGCGATCGTTGAGGTTTACCCGACGTTACAACTCTTGTGGAAAGCTTTCGAGCAAGCTGAGCAGATTGAGAAGGACGACATAGCAGCTTCTGCCCTTGCCAAATCCCAGCCCAAAACTACATCAAGTATCAAGGCCAAGCCAAAATCTAAAACAACAAAGTCTGAAACAAAGGTCGAGCCGGTGATAGCAACACCAAAGAAGGGTGCGAGAAAGATCAGATATGCCAAGAACTTGCTGGCTGTCGCTGTGAAAGGTTTGGGTAGACGGAAGATAGGAGAGACCCTGAGTGAGAAAGTGTATGACTTGTTCAAGTCAATGGGGTATGGCGCGTGAACTTTCTTTCTTGCCCTGCCTTTGCGCTAATATTAAACCAATCTGAAGCACGCGTACGGACAAGAGGCCTCCTTGCTATTGCAGTGACGTGGAGTTGTAACAAGTAGCATACTGGATCCTATGTAATTAAAATAAACACACTACCCACTTTGTCCGAGCCTGGTGCCGCGTGTGGTTTGAGTCAACACCATGCGTACCTGCAATATATGTTATCAACGTATTTTTTTTTTCGTTCGTTTCGACAAGTTTACTCAGTCACTTAAACAATTGAAAATTGAGATCGATGAAGATACGAACCGCTCATTGTAAACATATTGAACTCGATCTACGTTGGATCTGTCGTAATAACAGATTTGAGAAAGATGTTCTTCTATAATATAATCAACGTCCGATTTATCGAGAAAGGACAACATATCAGCGATTTATAACCTGACCAATGAGTTTGCAAGGCAAAAGGAAAGACAAACTCCTCTCGATCCTCTTTCCGCCCGCAGGCCACCCCATCCCTTCCTGCTCGGCCAGCCATCGATCGTCCCAGATCTCGATCCAGTCGTACTTCTCGTGGGCGGCGGCGTGAGCGATGAGGTCGTACGGGATCTTTCCCAGAACCTATTCACAAGTGAGTTCGTCTCATCAGTTATATCAAGAAATTGAAAGGACGATTGTGAGTTCAAGATTGAGTAGAGGGGGACATACAAAATTAATACCCAACCCAATACCTTTGCCCTTTTCAACTACAGGCGACCATACCACAACCCCTCCTTCAGGTGTTTGAAACCCATACGTCCGTCTAGGCTCGGTAGGACTTGGCTGGGGGTCGATTGCCTGCGATTTGACGATGATCATGTATAGAATGCCTCTGATGAGTTGCAACATATGTTACAGGCATCAATTTTCGCTCAAACTCAAAGGAAATCAGGAAGAAGACAAAACGGACTGATCAGGCAGACTTCCAATCTGAATCCCATCCCTTGCCTTCGAGTCCTGTGCAGCGCACTCCAACTGAGTCCAAACCGCTTGCGAGACGCGCGACTGGATGGAGATAATGTCCTCCTTCGAGTAGATCCACTGGACTGCTCTCTCATTAGGTGAGGCCATGGTGGAAGTAGTTGAGAAGGGAAATTCCCAGGAGATTGATGGCTGGGCAACCCAGCCAGATCCGGATTCACCGACATAACATCTCGCGTAAAACTGTTCATTCCGGCGCGTTTGACTGAATCAACATGACGCGCAGACATTTTGCAACGATGCATCAGAATCAAATATATGCTAAATAGACAAACGAGCGGTCCGATGTCGCTGTATAGTACAGAGAACGCAGCGTCCTGCAAGACGTTGCTTAGATTGGGAGGTACACTAGGAGGATGGGGTCCCAAGCTCTCCGGATATGGAGGCAGCGACTTCGGAGAAGCCAAGAGATCTGTATGTGAGTTTTAAAGTCATTTAGCAGCTTTTTTACTCCCATACATAGGTATAAGGACGTAAAACGAGACGAACAATGTAACTCTCTCAGCATCCGTCTGGCGTATCCCTTTCCTCTGTAAGCATCTGGAGTATAAACAGTAGCGATTCCATAGGCTACCTTCTTCTCCAAGGTGGTGTTCACCTTTCCGTCTGAAACATTGACATTTCGGTCGAGGACAAAAGAGGAGGCTCGTCTATAGGTCTTGCATTGAGCGAGTATGGGTGTATCAAGCTGATCCGCTGTTTTTCTGGGTGTCAAGATCCTGTTTACGCAACGTACATGGGCTTAGATATCAAGTGGAAACAAAAGGCAAGAAAGAGCTTAAGAAGAGCGAACGCACCAGATGATGAACTTTCCGTCAGTAGAAAATTCTTCTTTCTCCATGACTTCATCTTTATTCAGATAATCTTTGAGAGAAATTCCGTTCGAGGATCCCCAATGAGCTGTTTCGATCATGCAAAGTGTCGATGGCATCGATGAGGAAATATAGCACAACGCGAAGAGAAAAAAAATCAGACGTATATCTATCAGTATACAAACTACATGTCAAGTGAATCAAGGAAAAGTAGTATGAGGTTGAGAAAAGGAAAAGAAAAGAAAGAAACGTACGAAAAGTGTTGAGTCGAGTCATCCTCGTTTGCTCCTTGGAAGCTTGAACGACCATCAACTCTCGATGATCATAATCCACTATTGGCAGTACAATTTCTTCACTCATTGTCTTCTTCTCCCTGTCTTCTTGTAGTCTTTCACTGTCCGTCCTTTTGTATTCGTTCTTTGAACAATCGGACTTGTAGGGTTGGATGAGGTTGTCAAGGCCAAATTAGGAGGAGAAAAGAAATTAGTTCGGATGGAAGGAGAATAATTGTCAAGGATCTGATAAGAGTTGAGGATGATTAAGAAATAGATAAGCAAAGCGGTGAAGATAATCTATTCACGTTTTCTGATGATGAACTTTTGCAATCATTATTCTTTCTGCTTACTTGAACAAGCACACCGTTCATTTTCTGGTTGGTCTGCCAATGAGTATGAATGATATCTTCTTGTGCTCATGTGGAAAGAACCTGCAAAAAATACAGCAAGAAAGAGTAGGAGAGCTGCCTGCAAACTGTACACAATGACATTTTCTTCTATACACACTCTATCCTTTCTCTATTGGGCTTATGGTATATGACTGATGTGAATTCGCATGTTGGAAGTCGGTTTCAACACCATGCATATCTGAACAAGATGTCCAAACAGAGGAGAATCTTCAGTCAGTGATGGAAATTCATATCAAAGAGGATCTGAGCGATGAGAATATCAGAACGAACCGTTCGTTGTAGGCCCAGTAAGCTTTGTCAACATTCAGTCGATCGTAGTAACAAAGCTGGGATAGGTGTTCTTCTGTAAATGTACATAAGGATTAATTTGGATCGTCAGTAAGCAAGAAGCGCGTGTTCAAGAACGGAGGACATGAGTGGATTGAAGGAAGAGTGCAGGGAAATATCAGGGGAGAAAAGAAGAGTATAGACAAACTCCTTTCGATCCTCTTTCCGCCCGCAGGCCACCCCATCCCTTCCTGCTCGGCCAGCCATCGATCGTCCCAGATCTCGATCCAGTCGTACTTCTCGTGGGCGGCGGCGTGAGCGATGAGGTCGTACGGGATTTTCCCCAAAGTCTGTTTGAACACGCACGAGGATATGGACACAAGTATGAGCTTCCATGTGTATGGTGAAAAGAAGTTGTGAGAGAGAAACTGACAAAGGTGATACCCAACCCTCGTCCCTTCCCTTTCTCGACTACAGGAGACCAGACGACTAAACCTCCTTGAGATGTCTGGAACCCATACGTCCGTCGTGATTCTTTGGGACCTGGTTGAACGTCGACGAGTTGCGACCGGACTATCGATGTATAAAGAAGACCTCTGAAAGAAAGGTAATCGGATGAACAGCGCAGATCAGCATGCAAATCAACGTGACCGAATGTTTTATGAAGTAAGAAAAGACATACCGTTCAGGTAAGAACCCTAACTCGACGTTTCTTCCATCCCTTCCACTAGCTGCATCCTCCAGTTGTAAATATAGCTCTTCAGATACGCGCGATTGAATGCGAATGATGTCTTCCTTTGAGTAAATCCATTCTACTTCTGTTTCTGCTGGCCTATTAGTTTCAATCAAAGACAACGGATGAATAGGAAATTCCCAAGTAATGGATGGTTGAGAAACCCATCCAGACCGAGATTCGCCAACATAGCATTCCGTGTAGAACTGCTCTTCCATAACCCACACAGAACACAGCGCAGATTGGCTCAAGCTTCGGTCAGTCGAGAACATAGACGCGATGAGCGTAAGAAGAGAAAAGAACGAACCGATGGTCCGATATCGCTATAAAGCACAGAGAACGCAGCGTCCTGAGTCAAGTTTCTCAACTCTGAAGGAACTTTTGGAGGATGAGATCCCAGATTTTCCGGATAGGGCGGGAGTGACTCTGGAGGAGCAAGAAGATCTGTTCAGTCAAGTCAAATGAGCTCAATAGCCTGTAGCTACTTGCTTGGTGAAGGAAGCATAAGGAGTAATATGAACAGAACGGACAATGTAACTCCTTCAAC
This sequence comes from Phaffia australis, assembly GCA_014825575.1. NCBI lineage: Eukaryota > Fungi > Basidiomycota > Tremellomycetes > Cystofilobasidiales > Mrakiaceae > Phaffia > Phaffia australis. Next base: position 25,043 of record MVAH01000194.1, read on the forward strand.
AACCGTTTTGCATAACCCTTGCCTCTGTGGGTAGCCGGCGTGAAAACAGAAGCGATTCCATAACCTACTGCTCTCTTTAGCCTCTTGCCTCCGGCTTTGATTTCTGGCTCATCCTCATCAGGAGTATCAGGTTGACTGAGAACGAAAGCAGCCCTTCGGTATGTCTCACAGTGAGCGAGAAGGGGTGTGTCTGGCTGAGCTGCCGTGCTCTTTGTCGTAAGAACCCTATCAATTGGGACGCCAGTTCAGTCAATAAACGGTAGATACTAGACATATATTTTGAACGGCCAGTGCTTCATCGATCAAGAGTAAACGAGAGGGAGAGACAGACCAAGTGATGAGCTTTTGATCAGCAGCCCACGCCTCCTTGTCCATCGACTCGTCCCTACTGAGATATATCTCGAGTGATAGGCCGTTGGGAGCTCCCCATTGAGCTTTTATATCGATGGATATAATAAATAGTCGCATTCGTGTCGTTTATGCATCAAACAGCCTTGATTAGTTCGAAGAACATCTTGTGAAATAAGAAAAGGTTTAACGAAAGAGATTGAGAGAGTTGGACGAACGAAAAGTGTTCACCCGGCTGGCTCTCTTCTGATCGTCCGACGCTTTAATGACGACCAGGTCTCTAGGATCAAAACTTTGGACGCTCTCTGCCTTGTTGCTCATAGTGATATGTAGTTTGTTTGCTTCTGTTGGATTTGGGAGAGGTCAAAGTTGGTTGATCTTATAAAGAGGTGAATGAAGCGATGACTTTGATTTTTGAACGAATTCTGAATTTGAACTTGAAGGAGGGAACTTGGAACTTTCGGATTCGACCGAAAGTTCTCTCGTCTGTCGAATCGCCGCTTAAGTGTTTATTCCATCCAAGCAGACTCATTGTACCAAGAATTTAAGTCTTCCGGCGTCGTGTCTCTCTCCCTCGCGCGTACATACATATTGAACGATAGGTGCATATATCGATACGGTTTCATGATGGTGATTGTCGGTTAGGCAACAGCTACATTCCCGGCTTTGGCCTCCTCGGCCTTCTTTGCCTGCTCCTCCTTCACTGCTTTCTCCAGTTCTACCTCTAACTTTCTCATACTCTCTTGAACCACATATTTCAAAACGTCCAGCTTGTCCGGTCCTGGTCCGGGTTTGTCCCCCCAGACGGTGGGAACAACTGACCTACCGGTCGAGGCCTGACCTCTTGATGCTCCCAATCCAAACCATCTAGAGAGTGATGACTTTGGCGGAACTTCCGGTGTACCGGACGGGATGTTTTCTTGGATCGCTCGAGATCCAAAAGGAGTGAGTGACCAAGCGTCGTACGCTGCTTTGTGCCGGTTGGCTTCAGAAAGTCGGAAAGTTCGAAGAGGGTCCGCATCGTTGGCGTATGTCTTGAGGACCGGCCGGAAGTCATCGACCTCGTAGCATCGCAGAGCTGGGTGGAAGAAACGGAAGAAGAGATGACACATACATTGATTAATGATGGGACTCTTTGTCAAGTACAAAAGTAGGAAGACAAGGAGAACAACGTACTCTCGAGCAAGTCGATCAAGTCCAGTAATGCCTTGTCAGACGGATCACCCTTCCACGGAGGAATCACCAAAACGTTTTCCTCATGACTTCCAATTTGGTTTCGATCGGTTACGATGACGATCGTCTTCTCGTAGTCTCGACCAAGATTCTCAAAAGTCTTCTTCTGTGTCCCGGGCAAGACCGGGGCAGCTTCAGGATCAGGGCTTGATAGAAGAAGACGCTGGTTGAATGGGATGTAGAATTGATAGGGGTCAAACTTGTCAAGAATCATCATTGCTTCCTGTTATATTATGACCATTACGACCGGACAAAAGAAGAGTGAGCTCGAATTACTAGTGCATAAATGGGGGTGAACAGAAAACGTACCCTGCCTGGCTGGGATGTCAAGACTGAAATATCATAAAGCTGATGGACGCGTCTGTTTGGTGTAGAATTCATAGACAAACACAGCATAAGCTTCAGGCCAAGATCGATGTGAACAAGCAGAACAAAGTTCCTAGACTTTTTCGGACTCACTTGATAAAGTACTCGGCTCCAGGTCGGATGGCAACCTTTCGACCCTTTACAGGATCCACTGTCGTCATGGACAAGAGTCCTTCAAGGTCAAGGATCAAGGTGAATGGCTTTTCAGCCTGAATCGGAGGCGGAAGCATTGGCTGGGGTGGCAAAGGCTTGGATTGAACCTGGTGTTGAGTGAGATTTGGACCAAGGGAAGAGTGTATGAGATTCAGGTTGCCGAGTCGTGCCGTGTGCTAAAGGAAAGTATCGGGGACAGGGGAACTTACAACATAGGTATCCGTCAGGCGAGCCCACATTCGATCCGTGAGAGAGGGATCAGGTTCACCAGTCTATCAAGAGTCAAGAAACGAGAATTAGCTCAAAACACAAAGTCGAGAGATATCTTGCAATAGGATGCGACCAAAGGAAAGGAAAGATTGAAATTCAAAGGAAAGACATGCCTCCAATTGAACGCGCTTCCTCTCCTCTTCGCTGAAAGGTAAAGCGGAATAGACCAAGCAACCAGCGACGATAGCCCAAGCACCTCGGTAGATGACTTTGTCGACTAGCTTGCTGTCCAACTTTTTCTTTGCGTCCGTCTTGGTTTCTTCCTTGGCCTTAGTCTCCGGACCAGGAGGTGGGTTTGAAGTGGTTTTGGCACCAGCGTTGGCATTAGACTCTGATCCAGGGGTATCAGCTCCTGCCGCCGCCGGCGGAGGAGGAGTGGTGGACTCGGGCGTAGACTCCGAAACCGGCTCGGATGTTGACTGAGCGGCAGAAGAAGACTCTTCTGCGTCAGACTCTGATTGACCCGATGGTCTGATGGGTGAAGCTTTGAATGGCGGTGGAGGAGGCGGAGTGGGATCCGAAGCGAGAGGAGCCGACCTGATCCGGATGGCAGAAGCAAGGGTCGAGCTGAAGGTAGCCTTTTGAGCCGAAACAAGGGAACCTGTCGGCACTCTAGCTACCCGGGATGCTGCAATGAGCGATCGAGAGAGGATCGATGCCATGGGGATGACTGTAATCAGTGTAGATGGTGTCGGTTGATGGTGTTCTCTTTGTAGAGCTTGCGCTGTTCTATCTGCTCTGGTTCTTTTTTTCTGCTCATTCTTCTTCTTGGGAGTAGTAGGTTGTATGCTTATGTAATCCGGGATGTACCTGCCGGAGCGTTACGTAATCTATCTCTCCCTGATTTCCAGCTGGCGTTGTCGGCCTATAGTGATCCTCTCAGAGCCATCAGAAGATGGGCCTCTGAGCTAGGTAGATACGAAGCGTCAGTGTGTCACCATGGTAAAGAGAACTCTATGAACGGTTCGTGTAAGTGCGAGATTACATGTGTGTAAGAGAGAAGAGATCGAGAAGGACTAGAGTAGACTTTTGCCTGGTGGTCGATATCTCCTTTATAGTGTTCGTATTAGAAAGCGTTTGTATTGAAAATCACACAATTTTGTAGTGAATCCTCGTTCGTTCCTTTTTCTCCACCTTCTCGCCTTCTCTACAGGCAAGCAGTAACCATCAGCTTTCAACGGTACGTTCAGCTTTGGATTCTTTCTGTGAGATCAAAGACTGTAAGAGTAGTGAGAGTGAAAGGAAGAAATAGAGAAGTAGAGAGAGAGAGAGAGAGAGAGACGCACACTCACACACACTGAGAGTAGTGACTTGCATCTTATCGGTTGGCTGGATTATCTTGGATCTATCTCTCGTCTCTAAGGCTCCGTCTTCTATCGGGCCTTGTTTCCATCACTCCATCGATCCACAAGATTCTTTGGTCGCTTACAAGAACAAGCAAGACACACACATCACTCACTTGCTCACTCGGATCTGACTGTCTTTCCATCCGTCTTTACCAATCACTTTTTAGTTCAATCTCCAGGCTCAACTCTCGGCTAATATTCAAGTCCTGATTCTCTCGTTGTCTTTCAGCTTGCTTCATCCCTCACATACCGCTCTTACCAATCTATCCCATCCCTCGCAGTCTTGTTTGTAACTCATCAGTTACGCTCACACGGCTCTCTCCTTTCGTTCATTGAACAATGGGCGATAGCAACCTACCGGAGGTCGAATGCGACGCCACGATGAACGACCAGACCGCATCCTCTCTTGCCGAGTCTAGACGGGCAGTAGGCTTGGACAAGACCGTTCCCCGGTCAGAGCCGAATTTATCTAATCCTGTACCGGACCCAGCTCCAGATTGGAGTTATCTCGGCACAAGTCCAAAAAACATCTCTGGCAACGCCAATGAGACCGCCGTCTTGAGATCAAAGCCATCCGAAAGAGGTAAGAGTGCTGCAATGACGGTGACAACACCTACCGAGGGGTGAGTCTTCAAACTTTCTTTCATTATTCTTTTTACATTTTCTTCTGTTGTTCTTGTTTGTTCCCCTACCGAGCATCGCTCAACATTCGTTCGTTCCGACATGCATACACACATAATCTCTCTTGTGGTTCCTTCGTTCTGTCTGCAGCAAAAGCTCGACGCCCTCAAGGCAGGACATCTTGAGAGACATTCAGAGTCAGATTCAGAGTAGGATGACAGGAGATCCAAATTCGGAGGCATACCGACTGGAGTTCAACAGACAGCTCAAAGAGGCCGCCCAGGAGATGCTTGCCGCTGCCGGAGAAGCTGCCCAGATGGCCCAACGCCAACGGACGGTCTCTGCCGAAGAGGCAAAGATCACCTTCCAGCGGATCGATCAGGGACTCTCCGGACGAATCTTAACTACGTTTCCTACCTCTCAGGGTGTCTATTCGGTCGGTCTGCCAACCTCCTCGTTCGTCAACACGGCCATCACCTCCCGGATCGCTCGACAGTCGTTCCGGGAAAAGACTTCGGACATTAGTGGGATATACGGTATGGGCGACGTTGAAAGTACAAGAGTCGGCGTAGGCGTCGGTCCGGGCATGAGTCCGAGCTCGATCGGCAGCTACCGACCGCCGCCGTCGTCAATGGCAATAACCACACAGGATGCTCTCGTTCGTTCATCCATCCAACCTGTCCTGCACGACAATGCTGCGTTCACCTCCGGGGCGTTCCGTAGGGACCTCGTCAGCACTTTGGGCGGGTTTGCTTATACCGAACACGGCTCTCATGGCCTTCTTCCTTTTCAGGCACACCACAACGTGTACGATGAAGCAAACTATCGATCCATATATCAAGACCATCATATATCGAACCCGATTGCACAGGCACGGGCCATCCAGATCCTTCAAGACGTCAGTTCTGCCATTTTATTTCTACTTTTCTCTGTTCAGCCTGTCTTTGTCGCTTTAGGCTTAGGCTGAGTTGTTGTCTCAACGGTCCTTTCATCTGGGATTCTTCCCACTTGTTTGACTCTTTCTCTTCTGCTTGATTTCTCCTTTCCCTTCTTCTCTGTCTTCCTCGTCATCTGTCCTGTCTTCGTCGATGCCTCTTCCAAATCCATATATACCTCACACAACGATTCGGAATGCGCTTGCCCTCGCTACTAACGTCTTTCCCTCTCTCTCTCTCCAGGCAAACATCATCGCGGGTCCGGACGACTACTCTGATGATGAAGACGCTTACGAGTCCGAAGAGATTGAGATTCCTCTGCCTGGCAAGAAGAAGAACAAGAAGAAGAAAAAGAACAAGAAAAAGCAGGCAGCCGCTGGCTCTGCTGCCGAACCGGAAGCAGGCCAAGCTGACCAACCGGTGGCTTTCAGTTTGGGCTCAAGCTCGGACCAAACTTCACGTTCACGCTCACGATCCGGTTCAACCTCTGGGGACTCAATAGACGATCTAGATCCGGGTGCTGAACAAGATATTGACTCTGCTGACGCAAACGTAGCACCATCAGGATCAGCTCCAAAATCCCTCAACGCCAAGAAACGGATGCGACAGAAAGCAAAGAAGAAAGCGGATGCCGAACTACAGGCAAGAGCAAAGGCTTTAGGTGTGGGCACAACCCTGAGCGATGGCTGTGTGGTCAGCATGATGTCGGTCGAAGAGGAAGCAGAGATGCAAGCCATGTTCGGAGTGGCTGAGCCAGTACCGACAGTCAGCATGGAACCCGGAGGAGGGATAAGTCAAGGTCTGGGCACGATCAGCTGGGAGGATCTGATGAGGCTCCAGTCAGAGAAGGCTGAGAGAAAAGCGGCGGAAGAGGCGGCGGCGGCTACAAGAAAGGCGGAGGCGTCTGCTCGAAGAGCCGAGGCGGATGCCAAACGGATCAGGGAGGCTGCTGCTGCCAGAAAGGTGGTAGCCGATGCCAGGAAGGCCAAAGAAGCGGCCGCACAGAAGAAAGTGGAGGAAGCAGCAGCCGCGAGGAAGGCCGAGTTTGAAGCCAAACGAGCAAAGGAGGCTGCCGCTTTGAAAAAGGCCGAAGAAGCCGCCGCTGTCAGGAAAGCGGAGGTTGAAGCAAAGAGGGCAGAGACCGTGGCGAAGAAAGCAGAGGAAGAACTCAGGAAGAACCGGGAGGCGGCTGCTCTAAGAAAGAAGGAAGAGACCGCGGCTCTAGAGAAGGCGGAGGCGGAGGCCGCAGCCAAAGCAGTGGCAGCAGCCCAAGCGGAAGCTAAAGCTAAAGCCAAGACTGAAGCAGCGGCAGCAGCCAAAGCTAAGGCCGGGATTGAAGCCGCTCGGAAGAAGAAGGAAGCTGAAATTCAAGCCGAGGCGAAACGAGTCAAGAAGGCAGTCGCCTTGTCTTTGTCTTCCTCTTTCTCTTCTACCTCAGTCATCAAAGCTGCTGTCGAGACTTCTCCTTTCGTCAAGAAGATTGAATCTTGCCTTCCTTCGGACTCAGAAAAGACCAAGTCTTACGTGGCGGAGAAGCTGTCTGTTATCGAGCCGAAGTCTGTCGCAATAGAGAAAATTCCCGCCACTGCCGCCGCTGATGAGTCTGTAAAGTACGTTCCGGATGCCTCCGAAGTCAAGAGCAAGGAGGCTTCCCCGTCTGCTGTACTTCCTTCTACTGCTGCTATGGATAGATCGGTGGACGCGCTGTCCGTCGCTACTATCGTCCAGCAACAATCACCCCGTCTGCTGACTGCTTCCCTGATCAGACCTATTGTTGTCGTTCAGAGCTCATCCGTGCCTGTATCCACACTCACTTCTTCACAAGGCGTCGAAAACCTTGGCTCCATATCGCGCCAGCCCGAGTTCCCCTTAGCTGGATTACACATGCCTGGTATCGATCCAATATGGAACCCTGTGACGCAACAAGAGACTGTCGGTCGGCCAGCGCTCATCGGTACTATTAGGCCAAACCCTTGGTCGCATGAGAACAATCCAATCCAACAGTCGCAGGCGGGTTCTTTTTCTCTCGGTTTTCAATCAGCGACCTCTTTGCCGCTGGTTTACCCTCAGCTTCAGCATCAGGACCAAAAGCACCACCAGCAACAGATGATGCCTCAAGTTGGCCATCAACCAATCGTTTCAGGAGCTCAGGTTTCCAATTCAGATCTGGTATACAGACAAGCTCCTCTTGCGACACAGCATCAGCACCAGCTTGCTCAGCATCCGGTCTATGCCCAGTATCACACTGTCCCTCAGGCTGTCGATGTTGCTCCATTAGTGCAAGGTCTTCAAACTGACCTTTCTCCCCTACAGCAACAACATGCCCACACGCACGCTGCAGCAGTTCACCACCATTCTTCGCTTTCCACAGCTTACCACCCAGCTTTGGCGACTCCTTCGCCCTCGTCTTCATCCCTCTCCCCCTCTCCCTCTTCTCCGCACACTCAGGTTTACCATCATGCTCAAGGACCTCCGATAGGTGTGTATAGTTATGTTCCCGGAGGAGCCTTCCAGATAGGATCACAGAGGCAGATAGGATCGTACCCTATTGGCTCTAGCTCTGATTCTAGTTCTGGTGTATCTGCCCATGGGTCGGGAGCTAACGCATACCCCTGGATATGAGAGGCGGTGTGAATGCGTAGAGCATCAGAACGTGTGGTATGTGAGATGCTATCCTTCTCGGTTCGTTGTTTGGAACTGACTGGTCTTATCTTTTCGGTTATAGAATCGACACGTTAGCAAGGACTCGAGGAAATGGCGTCTTTCTCGAAAGACAAAAAAACTGTTGAAACCCAAATCAAAGGACAAAAAATCCATGTTACAACGCCGTCAGGAAGGAAACGTTCTGTTGGTGTCTACTCGTGTTCTTCCCTTTCCTCTTCTTCTCCTTCTTTTTCTTCCTCTTTTTCTCGTGTCTCGGTTTCTGTTTCCTTTTCTCGTGTGGATATAAACTGTTTGAGTGTTTTTGTTTTTTTTTGTTCTTATGGCTTCTCTTTTTCTTGGTTTCTCTTTTCCTTATTCTTCTTTGTCTGGTCGTCTGTCTTTCTCTCTTTGTTCTTTCTCCTCTCCTTCGTTTGGTTCTTTTTTTGTAAGTTATTCCGATATCTGTTGCCGTTCACTTGTTTCTCTTGATCGAAAAATCACCTTTTCCTTCTCGCATGTTTTTTTTTTCTCCTTTTTTTTTTTGTAC